>JYFJ02000032.1:0-220057 GCA_000934665.2 Catajapyx aquilonaris
CCTGACCATTTTGGCACCATTGGAGGGCATTGCGACGGATATTTTGAGTGTAAGGCAGGTATTGCTGTGATTTTGTGACTTACGCACTTTTTGCTCAGAAAAACTATGACGCCGACGCCTCAGAGGCGGGGACTTTTGGGAGGTAGCTCCTATGGTACCAAGGTACATTTGTGCCAAAAATCAAAACTACCTTATTTATTTCAAGGTAAAAACCTATTATGCCTGGGCTATAATGACTTCTCCAACGTCCAGACCGCTGACTCACGAACGAGGAAATATATTCCAGGTCATGTTCAATTAATTTTAAACACCGCTTAATTTCTATAATTTCTCCCCGTACGTGCTGCACTGTCTTCATTAGTGTGGAATCCATTCACCGTGAGCACAAGTCTCTCTCCCCAACCGTTATTACAAGGAACCAATTTTTTTTTTCTTCTTCTCTCTCTCCCTCGCATCCGAATCTCCCCTAAAGCTACATCCTATAGCTGAGGGTCCTTCCTGTCTCAACAACCCCCCCACCTATACCCACCCCTCGCAACCTCTGTAACGTAGTAATTGGGTGGTAATAGGGCGAAGGGGGCCTCTCTTATCAGCCATGTCAGTCGGTTGGCGAACAAAAGGAAAGGCCCCTCCTTGTCACCTGCCCTCCCCCTCCACTTCATGCCATTTTTGCGGTCTGGCTCCTGAGGCCTATTGGCAAAAGTCCTGTACACGTCCTTGTGCGGTTATTTCGCGCTGGATTATCACACACAACAGGGGCCCACGTCCATTCCACCAATTATTCTACACCTCAGATTTTCGGGGACTTTGCCTTGGCTGCTGCCGTATGTGATTAGGTGTGATTACTTGGGACCCTGCATTTGTGCAGGGGAGCCTAAATAATGTAACCCCCGCAGCATGTAAGCATTGTATAGGGGTAATATTGCCTTGTTCGCAGTTTCCGGGATGCGGAGGTACCGGTAATGAATTTTCTAGACAATACAAACAGACTCGTTTGTAATGAAATTGGGTGTATATATAGGAGGAGAACTTTTTCCGAGGAGATTGATATCGATCAGTTTAATTAATTTGCATTATAAATTTGTAACTATTTGGCGTCATTATCATATTGTAATTGATTAATCAACGACACTTATTGAATTCGGGATATAATTATAAAATATTCCATTAAACGTAATTAATAATATTGCGGGTATAGGATTACAATATATATGTAGTGCATATTAATTACCGCAATATATTTAAGTTTTAAAGCTCTAATGCGGTAAATCTCTGAAATTACCCGTCGCTAATTAATAATGCCGAATGCAGGATTACGATTACTTTGTGCGTTAAATGCAATTCGAAATATGTTAGTAGGCCTACGCTATATGCAATATGAAATAACTGGATGTGCTGCTGCTGCTGCTGTGCGGAGTTATCGTCTTTAATGATCAGCTGCAGGCGAGTGAAGTTAATGGAATGGTGCGGCTTTAGCCGACAGCAAACTGCACAATAAAAGTGCCTTTAATGAGAAACTGGTAGACCTCCGGAACGCAATAGGCTCGAATATTCCTTGGCGAATAGTTGGGATTTCGTGCATTATACCCTGCATGCTCTATAATGGCCTTCCAAGGCACCACTACTCCTATACATATGCAGTGCATTGGCCGGGGAGAAACTTGACAAAATCTTCAGGGCCAGTTTAACAGGTGAGCTATATGAAAATATTCCCTATAACTTGATAAAATTATCAAGTAGCCTACCTGAATAAGCGTTGTCAAAAATATAATTGAATTATTGGAATTGTGCTAACAAGTAGTTGCTAAACTATAAATTACTTGCACTGGCGAACGTCATTCTCAAATGCAGGCATGTACAAAATACGCGTACTTTACACTGAAATCGGGGCCCACAGACACCAGTAATGAGAGTCCAAAAACGGTATAAAATGACTAAGACTTTTATGCGGAAAAGGAGGATCGCAAATTTTACTAATTTTGTAAAGGAAGCTTATTTACACCAATCTTTACGCACCACACCCCATCAACTGCTGCAAAGCCTCAGAGAATCTCTTCATCGAGTTAGTATACAACAATGACAGAGCTATAGGCATTCGCCGTATATATATAGTACATACACCCATCCTCCAGAGACATCAATGTCTTACTCGAACAAGGAGAAATCGGCTTCCCAAACTTTAAAAGCCTCCTTCCGCGTACCAGTTGTATACAGTATATGCAGAGAGGAAGGATTGCAACACTCGGCAAATTCAATTTTCGCAGGAAAAGTTTGCGTCTCGCCTTGGCAAATATTGCGCTCGCCGAAAGGCCTCCATAATCCGAACCTGACCTAAAGCGCCCCTTAACGCTTCTAAAGGGACACCTAATACCCTGCTGGGATTGCGCTCCATCTTGGGATGCCTTGATTACCAAGTTTTGTGCAATTCTCCAGTGATGGCTTCATAACAATTTCTGCCGCTCCTCCCAGACTCTCGCCAACGAGCTTCCTTGCATTTTTACGCTACGATGCTCATGTAGGGTTCGCGAATGTCTAATTAAAGCCTTAATTTTCCTTACGGCCTGGATGAAGTCTCTCATGCCGATGACGAGTTCCTGGGATTTCCATATGCACGCGCGCAATAAAATATTCTCCCGACTAAATTATGCGTCTTATTTTGGGATACAAATGTCAGGCTCAAAACCGAAAATATAATTTGGCACTAATTTTAGGCCAGGATTTACGAGTTTTCCCATATACACAAGAATGATCATTAGGGCTGGGCTGGGACCTTCAAACTTTCCAGGAGAGCTCACTCAGCACGAATGGTTTGTTTACACTTTCCTCTCACTATATAATAATCTGTGATGAATTTTTAAACAAATTACTTGAGTAGTGACATTTTGGCTGGATATATTGTTGCTGAATTTATGTGATATATCTTGGTGAACCTTGCTCTTAATACAGGTAGAATGACATGTGAACCGTGCTTCTATTGAACTTTATTAGAAACCGCTTGGTTCCATTTCCGTGAGTTTATTACATCATGCGTACAGTGCAGTGCCTCAAGCACTGAAACCATATCCGTACCAGTACTGTACATTGCAATAATAAGTCCAGATTTGTCTCCATTGGAATAATTCTACCCATTTTCGTGATCCTCTTATGGAAACTGTTCTAATTGCTTCACTGACTCCGTTTGGCACCATTGGAGCCCACTATTCATCGAAGCCCTCTTTAACCATCGCCATGTGTTAAAATCACTCTTCCTCCGACAGTCTTGAAAATCCCGGGGACTTCCCGGAGCTAATGCTACAGGAGCCCCAATTTATACAGTTGCTGTACGTGAGCGAAATGGCAATAGTGATCTGTTGCACCGGTGTTGGATTGTAACCGACGTGCACCTGCCACCAAAATCACAGGAGCCGTTACCCTTAATTGCTTTCTGTTCGCATGGAAATTCCTGGGTCTCCCCCTATACCCTCTGTGTTAAAATGCTGGAGAAGGACGTGGTGGTAGGGGAGGGGAGGGGGGGAACTCTTTTCCACCCAGCATTCCTCATGCGGCCAAACGCCGTCGCAAATGAGGCAGTTTCCATGCGGACTCGAGCGACGACAAGGCAGGCGTCATGAAATACTTTTTTTTTTGCCCCCCCCCCCACCCATCCGATCCTATATTCCGACCACCCCTCCCCTACCAAAAATGCGGACTGTTTTTTTTGGCTGGGACTGTACTAAGGCTCGCCCCAGCAGGTAACAAATTATTGAAACTACCTCTTTGTTCTTAGTGGTCATTTTTCAGTGAGGGCAGCGCGCGGCTGCGGTCCGGACAGGGGGTCGAAGGAAGACCCGCGTGCCCACAGGCCACTGGCGATTTATCACCGGGGTTTGGTTAGTTAGTTAGTTGCCGTACCCTCTTCAAAACGTCCAACTCCTCATCTTTCCCATATCTCCCCCTCTCCTATGTAACAACTTCCCTGTTCTGCTGTCCCCTCAAATAGTACTGATGCTAAATTACATTATAGGCTAATTCTGCAATTAATAGCTGATATAAACATTTATGATTGTTATTTAGGCAATGAATTTCACAAGCACTCGCACAAATTAGCAGCTATATGCTAATTTCTCCCCCTTCAATGGGAGCATGCCATGACCTCTGTTGCGGCCAGAGTTTAATCGGCTTTTATTCATCGGCGCCCCCTCTTTTTCGACGTCCCCTGGTTTTGTCGTCGATGTATAGCTGTGTGGAACCCAGCAGGGCGGGAGGTCGCTATGGTCCATCTCCTCTTAAAGTCAGATTTTTGTAGCCGTTGTTGGAGAGAGGGGTATGTGCAAAGTTCAATGGCGGTTCGAGGGAACTGCCCGGAATCGCCGGAATGCCGGGCTCTTGAATCGATTCCGGGTGGGCCTTACCATTACGAAATCATCGCGTGCAATATTCAAGGGATGGAGAGAGGGGGGGAGGAGGGGAGTCGAAAACCGCGACTTGTATCACCGACATTTCCAAAATTCCAATTTTGAACCGAGGCTAGACGAGCTTATGGGAGGCACGAGGGGGTCCTCAAAACCAAGGCCCAGCAGTGTACCGAACGGAATTACGTATGCCAACTTTCATCCATGATGCAGACGTGCTTGTGGGCGCCTGCAGTGCTCGGCCTTCCAGTGCTAATACCGGTAGTCGATGGACTCTCTAGCTGACCAGCGGTCCAGTCTGGTGGCTTCCGAATCTAGGAGAGGCTTTCAAAGAGATCTCGATGCAAATATCAATTTCAAAGCTGCAAAAATATTTATGCGGCAGTGCTGCCATCTACTGACAGCGTCATTTCACCGAGGTATAGTTTATGAATGCGAACATTTTTATGCATAGTTAATTCCACGCTTGTCCAATATATCAGTTTATCTGAGAGACCATAAGCGACCTCTCCTCCGTTTTGTGCCTGGTGGTCTCTCCCCCCCTCTTCTTTCCAATCAGATCTAATTCGGCAAGGTCCAGCGGCTAATGAGCATGGTGCATCCCCCCATCGGATTGAGGGATTTGGGGCCGATTTAGCCCACGGAGGCGACGTCCCAACTCACCCCTAATTGCAGGTTGGGAGTCCGATACAAGGTCGTGCCGCCGAGGAAATAAATAATATTTTCATCCCCTGCAGGTAGACAATGGTGGGGGGGGGAAGGCGGGGAGGGGTCTGGAGATGGGATAAGAAAAGAAAAAAAAAGAGAGAGAATAAACCCTCCTGTGGCTCAGGTTTGAGTTGTGCAGAGAATTTCTACACTCCCCTTGGACTTTAGCCGTGGACTGTGGTGGACAAAGAGAGTTTATGAACTATATATTTTTTCGCTTCTCTTTTCTATATATCCGCAGCGGTTTTGCACGTGAGGCCAATGCAACGTGCTGCCGTGGACAGTAAATTTGGGCTTCCATATCTGTGGCGAAAATTCTCCCCGGCAAAAGCATTTAAATGATTAAAGGACTTGTTCGTAATCTAAGCGGCACGACAAATGAGTCACGCGGTACTGGTGCCAGGTCGGGTTCATTATCGTCGCAATTCTGCAAAATTGTAGCCACTTTATGGTGTCCAGCTTGAAGCCTAAAGGCAGTAATCTCTCCTGCGCTCGCTTACTGTGCAAGAGAGAGGGGGGACGCTCGTTTTGCTACCATTCAAATCCAGAGAATTAAACTGCTGGTCTAAGCACTGCCATTAACTAAATCCCGGATGCTCCGAATCCCAGACGTTTACCTTTATTGAAGCGGCTTTACCAAAGCGGGAATTATACTATGCGAAACTTGTGCTCGTCATTTTTCAGTGAATGAGTAATAATGATTGGAGCTCTTCTTTTTTTTATCATAGCCCCATAATACGAGCGTTTTAAATGTTTTTTTTATAAAGGAGTGCAATTTTACGGGCCTAATGGAGCGGCTTATGTGGCGTACGGTCGTTTCATTCAGATCCCGCCCTGCAAATAAGAATGTCATTCACGTAATTTTAATGGAAAAGGCGCATCACGGATGGTATTATGAGCTGATGAAAGGATAACGGTGATTCCAAATTGATATTGCGCTTTTTTGGAGCGTGAATCTTTAAAATTGGGGATGCTCTAAAAACAACAATGGCGTATTTGGTTATGCGCCACAAATAAAGTGTTGCAACCAAGGCTTCTGGTGCTAACCCGACGGATACGCATCAAATTGGGGGAAACCTCGGGGCTTAAACAAACCGCAACGGTAGATTGCACATAACAACGCGGTAAACAGCTCCCAAGTAATGCTTGAGTTGCCAGTGATGCGGGGCATAATGTGCTAAAAGTAAACCCATTTTCCAACATAATCTATTTATTGCTTCAGCAGAGCTTTTCAATGGGCGATGAAAAAATGCGCCCACCCTTGGCTAATCCCGTGGATATACTCTAGGGGAGGGGGTCCCCGTATTTTTGAGAGGCAAAGGCCGGAAAATACAATATATTCACTGGGAAAAACGGGGCCTGAATGCAACAGGACACCTTCCAGTGGTCAGCGAGATTTGGCAGCATTGTTGGAGGAATTCAGGCGGGGTCAGCTTCGGGAGAATAATATCTGCCCTCGCGGCTTAGGTCCCTCACCTTGACGACTGCCGGAAGAAGGTATAGGGTTTCCAAGGAGGAGCTGGAATATAGCTAAGAAAGGAAAGAAGAAAAAAAACATTAAATCCCCACTCCATGAGCATTCAAGTCCAAGGATTTTCGTTGGAGCGAGAAATTACGTAGGAAAATATTTGAGGGTGAAAGGGGACTGCGAATAAAAAGAGGAAATATGAAGTCACGCGTATTTTGCTACATAACAATTGTTGCAGTCAGCTCATTTTTCATTCGTTTCAGGAAGGATAAACATGGGAGGATCAGTGTCAACAGTGCATTACAGGTACAGTGTCACACCGCACGGTGCTAATATAATTCGTGCTGTGAGATATTGTGCTGCTAACTAAAATAATTTTGAAACGTATAAATATGGTTCTCCCAGACGTGCCGGGAGTGGAAGGCTGGTATTAATCTGTACACTCTAAATTATTACATGTCAAAGAGGAGCTGGTGCTGTGTGTTCTTGAGGGTTGCCCCTTACCAATCAGCATGGAAATATCGTACGTCGCTTTGTTTGTGAAGTGTGCCATACATCTTGACGAAACCCCACCAACTCTTCCTTCTAGACGGCAATTAATATCACTTCATCTAGACTGACTGATTAGAGCGTGCACATCTAGAGAGAAAATAAGGAACTCCTTTGCAGTAGCTTAACACTGCACGTGACACTCTTGCTAATGAGTACAGGACGTTTGATCAAGATGCATTGCGGCGTCTATCACAGATGTTTAATAGTTCAAGTCATCAGGGTGACTCGCACTAGTTGGATGAAAAGTATTTTTAGCAATGATAAAAATATACGTAGCATGATTTAGTACGGCTCGAAATTATTACACATGCTACGTGTGGAAATGTGCTCGTGCATACCGTATATGTAATAACAGATAGATGTCATGTAGATCATTAATAATTTGGTGGTATTGCAGTTCTCTTGCGCACACGCTTAAGAGGCCATTGTGCTTGAGTGTGTCTCTGTGTGTGGGATGCTGCAGAGTTTCCTATGTAAATATTATTTGACCGCTTGCAGGCTGGGGCAAAACAACAAATGTTTTATTCAACAAAGCATTGTAAATGCTTTGTTCTCACTGACGGAAGTTTCCAAGTTACACAATATTATTTCCACATAATAACAAACATTAACCTACATACAACATGACAACTCCATCAGCCTATAGGCACATAATTATCTCTCATTTTCGGGTATGAATATTAATAAAGTAACTTGTGTTAAAATTCGAGCTAAACAGTTCTGATTCACAGAATTGTACTTTAAAATGCTCTGTTATGTAAAACATATTTGTAAATTGTCACATCCGTTTTTAAAACCGGTGTGGAATTTTAGACTCATTTTGTTTGCATGCTCAAATTACTGCCACTATTTCAGACGTTAATCTAGGTCTTCACTTGGCTGCTCTAATTTTAAACCAAAAACATGTCAGATGTATCACCACCTCCTTTGCTTGATTGCTCTCGAAGAGGCCACGGAGGGTTTTTTTCCAGTTGCCTATCGCAGTGTCCTGATCTGGAAATAATGCCAAAGGTTTTGAGATGAGCATTCCATGGTCCTTTTTTCCCCGTCCTCCTCCTCGAGCGGAACCCAACACCCGAGCCTGTCACTCTGTCACCCTCCAGGAAAAATTCCAACCAACCTCCGCGCGACGACTACCCCGACCATTAAGTCTTGCGAGACCTGTGAAAACAGGGCTTTCACTCATATAATGTTGCAGCCTCATTTATCAAAATGTCGCTCTGGGATTGACGCGTTGTCTTTCTTTTCGGGTATCATGCTGCAACCGATTTGGAATTAGGAAAGCCCCCGTGATTAACCGAGGTTTAAGTTTTTGCAATATATTTTACAATAATTTCAGGACATGCCCATATATGGTATTCTTTGTATGAGTACAATACATTTTAATTGTTTGAGGCCACGTTATTGACACACCCTGTGACTTGTGTATTAATAGCATTTCTCAGCTATAGGGCAATATAAAAATCCTCGTGCTTCTTAGTCGCTCAAGTCATCACGCGTCAGCTTTGATCACAGCTGGGTCGTGCCGAAAATAATTAAAGAATTGCAGACCACAGTATGATACAAAGGCTCTAAATTTTCTTCACCCTTTTATTGGAGCAGGTTTAAAAAAAAGTAGAGGCCATTGCGGGAAAATAGATCACGCGACAGGAGTTCTAGCTAGATAGCTCGGCTTCCACGAACTTGTTTGCAGAAGGCGAGAAGAATGAATAATTATGAGTCACACGCTTTTAAATATTGTGAGTTCAGGTTGTGCAAAGGGATGAAAATCGTTTCGGAGAAGGTTATATCTCTAACAACTGGAATAATCAGAACTGGCCGATTCAAGGCCATCTCTTTTCAGCAGGAATGTCCATGACACTTGCCATCTAAACAAGCTAATGATTTCTACATGGCTGGCCTTTCTAAATCGTGAGCCCCGCTAAAAACAAAAAGGTCATGATTTTTCGGTAACACCAAAAGAGGACTGGCTGCATTATTATATGGCAAAATTAGGGTTGGCTCGAATATGATGGAATTCCAATCCATGAATATACTCATATACCATATAGAGGAATACTCTTGCAAGGCCAAAGAAGATATAGCCGTTCAGAAGGCAGCTTTAAGCTGATAAGGGGGAAATAATAAAAAAGCGGCCAAATGACTTCTAAGTGTGGCGTGTGAACTGAATGCAGTTATCACACCTAATGTTGTAATTAGAGCACTCTGCGTGCTTGACCACACGACATGGGATTTCCCGCCTCTTGCTCAAACTGCTGCTGGAATAGATCGGGGGGGTGGGATACATGCCGAATTGCAAATAAAATTATACATGGCCATCCGCATAGTGAAAGTGTACTGCATAACGTGTAATATAAATTGCGATCGGTGAATGTAAAAATTGCGATGGCCCTGCAATTGCGGCGTAATTACCGATGGTATGTCGTCTCAGGTTCTGATGCGTGACATCATATGTTGGAAGAGAAGGGGGCTTGGGATATAGAAGAAAAAAAAAATTGGAATGACCCTGTTGGGAAGCATGACATGTTGTGAGGAGGTAACGAGAAGTACGTGAGAAGCCTCGCGGTCCATCTGATAAAAAGCGCCGTATGATAACAATTATGTTACGGGTGAAAAATTATACGAAGCGCCATTGATCGAGTGTGGGGGTATAAGATGCAAAACGAACGACGTCAGGGTATCATCCGATGTTGTCAATCAGTTGCCCCCACTGATTCTATACAGGCTCATTAGCAAAAGGCAAAGCCAAAGACCGATCTGCATGGGGTCGAGCCGGCATCAGACCGATTCACCACGACATTTGTCTTGAGCGTGAGGATCAATGTATGATATGCATGACGGTTGGAGCCCAAACTAATGTTTGTTTGCAGTGAGTGAGAGGCTTGCATACTGCACGGATATGTCAGGGCTCAGGTTTAAATGCACGATGGATGCCTCCAAAGTCGTGGGAGTTTTTTTTTTGGTCTATTTTTGCGCAACGCTGGATTAGACATGCGCGAAACTTACAGCCCCGGTTTGTTTTGTAGTTCTGATGCCGAATGGGTAAATAGATGGTGAGCTAACTGATAATATTGGTGGGAAATTAATTAACTGCTTTTGACACTGGTTGTCAACTATAGTTACACTTTGACGTCCTGTTCTCGCGAACATGTAATTATCACAATATATTTTACAAGCCGCACAACTTGTCTGTGACAATATCTGACCTCTTATGCACTTCATGGCTGCACAGATTGTAATTGTGAATAAATCAGCATGCTTCACATAATAATGAGAAACTGTCCTATTGCTCTATGCTAGTGACCATTACTGAAATGACCAACTGAACAAATCAGTCCAATGTGGCTTCTTCACCTCTGCGTGCACGTCAAAGAGAACAAAATGACGAGTATACACTCTGATGTAATTAGGCAGCGTTTTTCGAAGCATGGTTCTCCGCACATTCGATGCAACAACACACGGTTGTCATTGCGAATGTCCCCCTGTGCTGGATCAGTGCATTAAGCCCGGTTTGCAAGGTCCGCTGCCCTTGCTAATTCCCAACTCTCATCCCATGGGGATGGGCATGGGTGGTCAGAAAAGCAAGCCCTTTTTTTTCCTTTATGGCTCCCACCTCCCCCCCNCCCCCCCCCCCCCCCCGCATAATGATATAAAGTCGAGTCCTTTTTCTCAATGCGCAATTAATCTTCATCGCCATTTTCGAGCCCTGGCGTGACCGCGAGACATTATTTTGAGGAGAATGGTGTTTATGATCTCAAATTATACGTTCCGCAGAGACAGGACGCCAGCCTGAATGATCTTTTAACTATCTTTTTTTGTGTATGTATTTTAGAGATGCCCTCTGCGATGCATTTGCAGTGCACAGGTGACTATAAGGGGTTCACCTGCTCGCAGGCTTGGTCAAGCACCCACTCGATGATGATGATGATGATGATGCTTCGAATTCATCACAGTGTGTGGGGGACCCCACCTGACACCGATATTTATGCTCGGTGTAATTACTCCGATCCAGGAGCTTCGGATGAAAATTATGCTCCTTTATGCTAATTGTCCCACTTACTCCTTCATCAGAAGTTGAACCCTGAGAGAGGCACTGTTTTCCTTTGGACAGTTTCACGTTAATATTACAGCCCCGGAGACTTGCGCCCCCTTTTGAATAGTTATTCCCTCCACGTTGGCCACAGTAGGCGTAACCACGCTCTACCCTGTTCCCATACCAAATGACGACATTAGTACTACTTGGGGGGTTCCGATTGCTTCCATTATTCACGTTCCAGAGATCCATCTGGTGAAAACTCGCGACTACATTTTATGCCTGAATAAGAGACGGGGTGGGGGACCGGTCGAAAAGCTGCAGACAATAATTCCACAATAGCCCAGGAGTTTATGACGTGAAATAATAAGTTGCGGGTGGAAAACGACCCGTCTTGGCCCGTCTGATTATTCCGACCAATGACAGTGTTTTATCTGTGGTTGCTATTGGAATGAAAAGGTGCTCTGGTTTTATATATACGGCCAGGCGGTTTGGGTTATGACTCGTCGGGAACAAGATGTGACAGAGAAACAATTACTCTGGGAGGTCATAATAAATTGTGTCTCTGCGAGTTTGTAATTATAGAGAAGTGGGGTCCACACCCTCCTGGCTTCCGACATGCCTACTCCATTACTCTGCTCGTGTACCTGCAACACCCACTAGGGCATGGAAAATCGTTGCAGGTCGCTCCGGATTATAAAATGAGCGCAAGGGGTAATTTTCCAATGGAATATAAGACGAATTTGCATTTTATAAGGTTGGTAGCAGCCTCGGTCTGACATTGTCCAGAGTTCTTAGGGTTCACTGAACCCTGCTTAAAATCTCTTTTTCCGCTGTTTTAATCACCTTTTCCAAACCCAAAGCATCTGAGCACGTCTCCCTTTTCTCCCCCCTAGTTTCATTTCAAAAAGTCTTTGGCTAAAGTGCTTATTGTTATAACCGGAAAATGGTATCAACTTCCATGCGCCTTCCCCGACTGGAATGCCTCGTTATCTTTGCGTGACTTTTTTTGCTGCACGTATTTTGTTGCATGTGGAGCCCCATACAACGGCTCTTTTCAGCCCTGTACACGTTACGCCATCATTTTAGACGGCACAAGTTTCATTGTTTCAGACTTTTTGGCTGCAAAGTAATTCTCATGCGCACGTTCGCCATGTTATACCTGCGATGTGCAGATGTGCATCGCACAAATGCAAAGTCAGTTTGTGTCTCCTGCATAATGGTTTGAGTTTTAAATATTTAATGGGACCTACTGTTCAAATGTTAAGCAAGCAGTAGTACAAAAAAACTATTATTTTTGACCCAGTACTTTCTGCCTTGTGGATACCCGCACATTGTTGTTTTGCTATTTCTGTGCATTAGGCGGTCTCCGAAAATGCAAGGAAATTAGTCCACAGAAACGAAAATATAGCGTGACTCTTTACAGCTCCGCGTCATAATTAATTCCTTTTGAAATGAACATGTCATTAGTAATAGGTTTGCATGTCATGAAATTGCAGCGCTTTCGGACAGGTGAATGTTTAATGTGCGGTCTCTTTCCTCTTGATGCCTCCGGAATTATACTGTGCTAAAGTCGTCCCCTGCTCCACTGGTGGGTATATATACATGTGTGTATGAAGGGGGGGAGGGAAAGGCGTGCCTGCGGAGAACAACATGTCACACAGAGTAGCTGCTGCTGGAAAAGAAGGTTGTGCTCGGACACATCCAGTGTGTCGCACATGAAGAAGTCCCGGGGCTCAACTACCGCGGCCGCCTGGAAGAGTTGTGCCTGACACTGATAAATTTTGTATAAGAAAAGTGAGTGTCCCCCCGGTCCCTACATCCCCAAGAGATGACATGACACCATTCGAGACAAGTTGTGTGTGTCTCCCCTCCCCCCCCCCTCCCTTCCTCTTCACTGCTGCCTGCTAGCAAAAGAAGGGCAGGAACAATGCTTGTCTTCCATCAACCTGTCACTTGACCCTTACTTTGGACCGGCCCTAATTCGAGAGGAGAAATAGAATTACAGCGGAGTTTCTCCCCCTTAAATTTTTGCTAAACGCGACTGCTTCAGTCACCTTTCCGGAAAATACTGGAGCTGTCCAATTTGGAGGTAAAATAATAAGCGGTCCCTTAGAGCGTTTCTGCTACCTGATTGGTTCTGCCTTCCTTGTTATCCAATGAGAAGCGCCCTTTCACAGTAAGAAAAACAAGATGGCGAGATGCGCAAGGCATCGTTCTTTATGATCTGAAACAACAGTGCGGCACATTTCGGCTTGGAAAAAAAAATTGCAGTGCAGAAATTGGCTGCTGGCCCACCCGTCGTACTAAACTCATCAAATTCGATGAACGTGATGCGGCTTCCTCCTGGGATTATATGCGGTATGGAGCTGTACGGTTCGTTCCCAGGTGACACCCTGCACTGTACACCGGTTTTGAAATATTCCCTCAAATTTTTTTTCGTGGTGGCCGGATCCCCTTCTGTGACATCAGGTGAGCAAAATGAGAGCGCCAGACATCATATATACACTCCTGTAATTGCAAAGGGGCGCCCAGGATTGCACGCGCACCAAGCGTTTTGAATAGGAAGGGAGGGGGGGATACAGATATTTTAATCTACTCAAGCTGTGCCCGCGGATGGTTATAAATGCCCGTTTCGTAGAATTTCATTTGGCAGCGCCTTTGTAAATGTCAGGAGATAATGCTCGGGACCTGCAGGTGACAATCACGGCGCCTCTTCAGTTCGGTGCGTGACGCTATTAACGTCGGAGGCCAATTCCGTCAGCTACGAATCGACACGGCACGAGTCGGAGTTACAAAAATAAAAATGTGTGAATCGGAATTTTTATCTGCCAGATATTGTAAAGCTCCAGCTGTTTTGCTCTGGTTTTATAATATATAAAAAATGCTGAGGCTGGCTGGGACTTTTATCTCTCCTCTTTTCCGTGATTCACGAAAAGTCTTCATCTAGCAAAAGGCGGATTCATGCTGGATGCTGTTAACTCGTGGAGAATCTTGTGAAGGGGATTGGGGAGCAATGCACGCTCCATGCTTGCGCCATATAGACCGAAAAGAGGAGGGGGCCCAGTGCAATTTTGTGGGCTTTCCGCTCTTTCATGCCAGAGTGGTAATGTTTAATTGCTGGAAACACGACTCCGCGGGAAAAGGGGGGAAGCGTATGTATGTGTATGTTCACTGTGTGTGTGTGGCATGTGTCCCCCCTCGATGAAGCCAGATTACCTCACTTATATAATGTCCTTTTGGGGTCAAAAGCATCGGACCTGTAACGCTATCCATATATATAGCATGTACCATAAAGTCCTGCTCGCTTGCCTTGTGGCCTGCCATAATTCTAATTAAGCGCTCTTCACATCTGGCATCGCTTAACATTGCAGGCATTTAGTGTCAATTGCAATATTTGCGCTATGAATTTGCTCTGCTCGTTTCCGACGCTTTAATTCCGGAGTGGAAACAGACTCTGTGTGAGCATTCCGGACATCTTTGGACCGTTTCCTTTGCAGACAAGGAATGCGGTTTAAAAATAAAGTGTATTTACAGATGAAAGAGTACGGGACATTATATCAATGAATTATTCAAATATAATTATGTAGTATTCAAAGTATTCAGTGGATTATATCAATGTATTATTTGAAATAATTCTCTCACAATTTTTAGTTATATCTAGGGTCCGTTATAAACATTAGAAATATTATTACGATTTTGATATTTTTGCATTGTGTTATTGTTTCATGCCTAATGAACATATAAGCTTACTCTACACTTCATGACGACTAGTTAACTTAGTATCGGCAGAACCATTATGTATAGCATAAAATGACGCACCTCCGAGAGAATCGAACAAGCACTCCGGGTATACCTGAAGGCGAAACCTCTTTCACCTTTACGGAATCTGCACTGCACGAACGGATGGCAGATTAATAAATAACTAAGCAAAATCGTCAATCATGCAAGTTGAGTTTATTAGTTATGGGTATAGGCCTAATCTCCATTAGAACATATGTTACACTGCTTTCAGCGTCAACATATTTTACATTGTACAGGAAGCACGCTCTGTACGCAAAGTTGCTTCGAAGTTTGCAGAGAAAATCTAATGTTCAGCCTATAAACTTGGTCGGAGCATTGTCTTCGGCAACAACATACTGTTGAAATTACATGTATGCACTTTGCATGATTGTCACAACTCGTGATATATACAGTTACGTTAAATGAATATTTGAAATCGAAAATAATAATCCGCGCAAAGCAACAGGCAGGTGTCAATATTGTTGACATCGTTGATCAACTCACTAATCACTATTCAATTGTCGACAATTGACTAAAATAATTTTGTTACATAGGCTACAGATCGATCGTATTGGTGTCAAGTGTTTCTGACGCTGCGTGTATAGGCCTATACTTTGCGAGCATCGTGCATGGTTTGCACCTTCACACTTTTTCTCAACTTCAGATAGCATCTAATATTTTAATTTGCTCAATTCGTATAGCAATTTTTACATTTTATTTCGAGTAAAATGTTAATGAAATCGAAGGAAATATCAATGCAAAAAATCACTTGTCAGTGGCGATATAATTTTCTAAGTATAGTTGGTGCTATTGCAAGCATATGCAGAGCAAACACCATTGAGATTTCATATAACACCCCTCAAAATAATTTGTGGAATAGGCTGTCTGCGCTAATTAGTTTTAGATAATAATTACTGCACGATGCGAAATAGAGCCAATCGCCTGCCACGAAACCAATTCTGACGTAACTGTAACTCCCCACTTTCAATTTAATAGCAAGTGGTAGGCTATACTTGCATCCTGAATTGCATTGCAAATACCGCGTGTGAATTTTTAACATGGTGTGCAGTAAATGGCGTTGCAAAAACGCCACTTACTTTATGAAGGCGTGTAGTAAACCACTATATTGAATCCTTCAGCAATTTCGCGTTACGCACTTCTATGCCAGTAGCCATGATGTTACATCAGCAGGTGTCCCTGAGAGCGTGCTCAGTAGGCTGTTATGATGCCTCTTGAACTAATAGGAGGGACGAAAGTACCAGGAAAAATGGCGAAAGGTGACATGTTGGTGTAAATGCTTGGTTAATGCCCCAGCCATATGCTGGCAGAGACATCCCGCGTTACAAAGATTGAGATTCGTGTTCAAGCTGCAGCTTTTACAACCTCTGCAGAAGCGAGAACTTAACACGTCTTCCACACGACCTTTTTTTTCTTTCTTCTTCTATACTTCTTGGAGGCACCATCATATAGAACAAGTTTTATAGATGTTATGGCCGGCAATCTCCCGGGTGTCATTTCGCTCGAAATTTCCCCAGCTTTGATATTCTATGCGGAATTAAATCTCAAGTGCAATGGTCATCTCTAGGAAATGGCAGCCTTTGATAAAATGCGAAAATTGCACGCTTATTAAATAGCTTGGGTCTGGTCGTGCGACATTTTCGCACCCTGTAATGAAAGGGGGTGAGCGCACTTAATTCTAATTTTTTTTTTGCGTGTATAGACTGTGGATTGCCAACCGATGCCATAAACCTTTTGCTTCCGCCTAAGATTGGCCAACGTCCTCTCGCGGAGACAGGAAAAAAAAGGGGAATATAAAAAGTGGTCGATTGTTTTACGAGCAGCACCATTAAGGCGAAGAAAACGAAATAGCCTGGACTGTCATCCGCACTGGCCTCTTCGCTTCCCTCCAAGACTGTCCTCTCTTCTCATACACTACTGGGGAAAAAATATATATCCGGAAGTATAGGAGAACAAAAAAAAAATCCTTATCTGAACGTTTCCTTCGCCTGGGGTCCCACAGATCCATGGTCCTCACTGCACTGTCTTGAATGGAACACTCCCTTACCCCGTAAGAGCCCTCTTCCCAAATCTAGCCTCACATTTCAAAGTGTTTCGTACAGCTTCTTGCAAACTTGATGATATTTCTTCGCCTCGGGTTTCGGGGACACGCTGGAGGATTTTCCAGTCCGATGTTTTTCCGGGAGGGTAGACGCGCATCAGGTGCAAACGGTATTGGGAAAGGGCATGAAGAAGTACACGGGGGTTGGGGAGGGGAGTTTCAAAAAAAAAGAGAGAAGAGCTTTGTCTTCTGTAACAAGATGATCACTATGATTTATAGGAGCTCAGGTTGTTTGTCAGGCCGTGGAGGACGGAGTATGAAACTATTTTTAAATAGATGAGAGAAACGTGTCGTTCTTGAGCGGTTGATGTAATAATGCAGGTGCCGGCAACAAACGGGATGTTTTTTTGAGGTGGTCGTGCACAATTATTAGAAAATACGCTGCCAAAAACAACGGTTGGAATTGTTGACGTGAAGCCGTTGTTGGCAGGAGGTTTATTTTGATAACAATTAGTTTCATGCTTGTGCTCAACGGAGCGTGTAATGGGTCATGAAATAGTCTTATAACGGCTAGGTTGGCCATTATTCATTTCCTATATTACTTACATTTCCGTATCGTAATATACAAGATGGTGTACAGTTCAAGAGGGTTTACAAAAGGAGCAAACCAATTAGTACATGAAATTATTGTTCATTTCCTTAATATTTGTTGCCTGAATACACAACTGTTGTGTTTGTTTCAATCTTGACAGAGTCTGACTTCCAATACTCCGGTATAATCAAGATGCATTCACTGTTAGACGTGGTTTTACAAACACCTAGAAGGTAATTACTGAACAAAATTTGACTCGAAATTTCTGAAGGAGCTGGCTGAACCTGGCATGCCACTTATTGATTTTTAAGCAGCCCCCGAAATCAGGGAAAAGATTACAAAACTGTGCCCCTCATGTCAAAGTAAAGAAGAAAAGGCCGTGGAGTTCCCCAGAGAACTTCTTGGGGGATCCAAGCAATATAGCCTCTGCATCAAAAATTCCATTAAGGAATCGAGGTCTAGAGGGATAACGTAATCTGATAATAGGAAAGGTGTATAGTCGCTCTAATAGGTCGACAGGCAACTTGGGACTGGAGTTTCTGACCCTTTAAAATCCATATAGTAAACCACATAGTGTGTACAGTGTCTTGTACTGCATATTTTATGAATCCTGGACTTGGTGGGGCGACAACCTTTAAAACAACAACGACAAACTGAGTTTGATTACACCCCAGCTCGTGCACTAGCAAAGCGGGGTGATGGCAGCTGAAATATTACAGTTAGCTGCTATTGCGGGACTTGTCGTTTCCAATCCCTTTGGCCATTTCTCTTATTCAAACCCGAGCAATTACACCGAGAAACAATGAGTGTGTCGTGGGAAAAGGGGTGCCATATTACAACTGCATGGAGGCCAAACCATTTATGAATTTTATCATGCACAAACACAGGGTGAGTCGCTGTCCAAAGAGCAATATTAGGTGTTGGAAATAGTCTGAGATCCTTATCCTGAAGATTGAAAGAGTGTGGCAGGCAGGAAAGGTGTTGGTTTTTTTCCCCTATAGCTTTCTTATATCTTTCCCCCCGTGTTTTTGAGTGGGAGAGGATGTGGTGTGAGATGTATAGTCGATGGTGTGAAGGGTTCTGATTGCCGTGGGCGGATCCAGCTGCGTAGGAAGCAATGGCCCACAAGTCATCGGCAGGCCTCGGAAATCAGACACAAAGGAGGGGGGGAAAACATTACGGCCGCGGCATTACGTGATTTAGGTCCGCGTCAAAGCTGCAGGTCGGCAGATCCTATCTCCAAATTGGAAATGCTCGAGAAACCAAAGCCAAGCTGAAAACGTCAATATCTTATACTCGCTTTATGCAAACGCTCTCATTTCCTCTCATTCCCAGAGTTGTAAATATTTAAAATTGAGATTACAAACAAGCGTATCGATCGGACCTGTCGTTCCGGGTTAAGTTACGCCCAAATAAATGGCAGGGGTAAAAAATATTACTCGTTCTGTAAGTTATAAGGAATACACATCCAATAGTCAAGTTAGTGGTCAGCATAAACTAACACTTGAATATAGCAAATTGAAAGGGACAGGTGGAACGTACCCAGTAATATTTTTCCTTCTGGTCTCCGCGGCGGCACGTAATATATGCAAGTGCATCTCAATTTCTGTGACTTTATTAACCTGCTACGCAACAAAATAATATGAGATGCGTCGCCTCTCAAGTGTGCGGAAAAGACAATGGCATTATAATTTATGTGAGAGTGACTCTTTTTGCAGATTTTCCCAGGCCAAAAAGTTTACCAACCTGGAACGCCTTTTTGTCGTCAGGATGTCCGCAGTTAAATTCCAGACCTGCAAGACTATATTATCACTTTAGGCTTTCAAACAACCGAACGATTATTCACGTACAAAAAGAAGATTACAACACGGATTTGAAGCCAGGTCACGAAGCACTGGACCCAATTTCAGTGGACCGAGGGATTTTTATCAGAGCATGTGTCCCATGCCAATTCCACAGTTTAAAAGAGAAAATCAATTCCAGCAATTAATGAAAGTCCATCAAAAAAGCTATAGAAATGGACACAGGAACAGACGCAGCTTTTGGGCCATAGCTGTACCAGGAGAATATAATATTCTCCTGTGACTGACAATTTCGAGAGTATATAGGTCTGTGTCGCAGAATATCTTTCACTCTGCCAGCAGCACTGTGGGGGGATGCCGGATATATGGAAATGGGACTGCACTTTCATTTCGCAATATAGCATTCAAGAGGCAGTTATCCGCATTCTCGCAGGATTTTCGCGATATTTCATTGATTTGCACCGTTTCTTTTCCTGGGTGCCGAATCCTCCCCCTTGCATATAATTCAGCTTTGCAGAAAAGTTTCCATTCCCCGGCAAGGGAGCTATAATGCGATTGTGTGAGGGACTTGATTTTGAATTGCATGAGCGGAAAAGCAATGAGCTCGGGCTGCAAGAGTAATCCAGTATGGGGACTTTACTTGCAGGGTGAAAATCCCCCTACATTGCAGTTAGGGCCCCTGACATTTTCATTTTCAGGAGCTTTGCCCGTTGTTTAGTCATGCCTCATGACTCATTTTCGCCTGCGTGGTCCGAACGGAAGCCGAGGTGACGTCCGGCCTTATCGGAAACGAATGTCCCCGTCCCTTGCTTTTCATACGCTTTGATCGCAGCAGCACCACCCTCCGACCCACAACCCTCCACCGAAAATGACGTCCCTTTTGGTTTAACCCCGTGCAGCCTTGCAGCAAATGAGATTTAGGGCTAATGCCCCGCGACTTTTCAACTCGCAGGACGCAACCCCCGACGTTTTGACGTCACGCCGTCCCCTTTCACACTACGAGGCTCCAAGAAAATATACCGAGTGTCTCTTAATAACACCACCAGCGTCCTATAGGGCCAACTCGTGGGGAGCATACGATCACTTTAGAGGTGTAATTTTGGTTTAGGAAAGCCTCGTTATCCAGCAGCTTCGTATATCCTGGCAGGTGTGCGTCCATCCAGCTTGACTTTTTAATTGAAAATGTAGCAGGCAATGGAAGGCTGTATCCGCCGTTAATTATACGAGTCCTGTCGGTATATTGTCACGGCACACCATGTAAATATGTAAGTGCCTCGTGGGCAACCCCTGGCCATCTTTGGTTACCTAAGGGATAAAAGCCCATGCTAAGCGTGGGATTTGAGGCAGCCAAAAAGTCGTCACCCTCACATGCTGCTGCCACTTGTCCCCCTCATTTGAGGGCGTCGTCGGGAATAAATCCGGAGCCTAATGACTCCGGGTCCGGTCGGCATTGTCATGAAGGGGGGGTGCGACGGCCACCCCTGACACTTTGTCAAGGCGTCCATCGCACGGGGGCGAGCCCAAAATATATGCGAGGCCTCGCACAATGCTGTACCGGGGAGACGCTGAATTCGAGTGGGTGGATACACTACAGTGGAGGAGAAGTGTGCTTGATCATCACTTGTCTCTTGCCAAGAGGATCCCCCCCAGCCATGTCATCACTGCATTTTAATACGTGGCCATTCAGATGGTGATTGCGTTTTTCAATAAATCCCCAACATCCCCATCTATGCGTTGGGTCAACAGGCGGACGAGTGCGGTTTTATTTTGCGGGGATTGGCCGACCTGGATATTGCTAATTGTGCACACTTTTTTGGGGAGCTTGTTCAGGGCTGGTAGGAGCAAAAATATTCGAAATTGTAAGTACAGTATAGTTGGTGTCTGCTGATGGCATCCTAATAAGTGGGAATGTTTGTGTGACAGAGAGGTGAAACTGAAATGTGTCGTGCTGTGCTGCTATTTTGACAGTACGTGTCGTTCTAACCCAGATTACATGCGCAGAGCGACACCTGACCACTTAGTTTTTTTTTCAATTTCATGTTACCAAGTGATGTCCCACTCTGGTTCGACACTCTTCATTATACTGTACGTACATCTGTTACATTTGCCATACTTCACTCTCTGACAGATAATGATGTCAACATAATTATATCCAGCTTATACTTTGAGAGAGAGAGAACGTAATGCATGTCATCAGCGAAGCAGTCAATAGAATTAATGTCATTTTTTTATTCGTTACGAATTTTGCACACAAATGGTATGGAATTATTGTGGAGAAGGGCATGATTGAGATGCTCAATTAGAACACAATCATGGTGCAGTATCAAGTAATATTTCCTGGAAGAGCATTGAGATCGACTTGTGTTTATATTTTGATGTTATTCAGCTTTGCTCCAGGGAAATGACTTTAATAATGGAAATAAAATGACGAATTCAGTACAAGCTGCTCAACTGCAAGCCTCGGGCAATTCCAGTACCCTTGTTATAAGAACGAAGTATGAATGGCGCCTTTTCTCATTTCCGGTGTGCATATAGGATTTACCAAGGTCTACATAATTATTATACAGTGTCTTTTCCTTTTGTCTAAGAAATTGCTTGGTTTTTGTTGAAGTTCTTATGGTATATAATTACGGTGCCAATAGCAACACATTCACACAATGATATGAAAAACCTTCTTCCATATCATTTTAACTAGTTTATTGGAAAATATTAATTCCGATAATCGACAAGCCTTTGTGTACTGTTTAAACACTGAATGATAATGACTTGATGCAAACATGAGCCTATTAGCCAAATTATACTGCACTGTACGTTAACAGTATAGTAATTTTGATAGCGTTGTACAGGGTAGAATGAGAATATAATGGGGTAATCTGAGTGTAATAAATTTTAACAGCCAGGGTTAAAGTTCTTTGATTTGGAAACCTATTAGGCAACACCCATTGTGTACCTATTATTCAGCAATTTAATTGCGGAAAAAGTAATCAAATGATGTAAGCTAATGTTATGGCTTATAAATAGATACATACGCAGCTCAGGTTTCCATTGACACGTTTTTGGTGCATCGGTGTGCGCATGATTTTTATCAGGGAAGGAAAAATGTGTGTGGTGATATCACCCTGTAGGATTATAGGGGCGATTCTATAGTGTATCCGATGTAGCGAAGGGAAAAGAGATGCTGGAGAGCCGAGTATAGTGGCAAAGAGGAAGAGGGTGGAGATGGCCGCTTTAGATATTGGTCTCTCGGGTGAGTCTGTGCCTGCAGCTCTCTCAGCTGAGAAGAGAAGAGACGTTGAAGCATCCATCCAGTCATAGCACCGCGTTTCCTATCGGAGGGGGACAAGCTTTTGTTCCATTCCGCTGCAGGGGTTCCCAAGACAAAAGATGCCATCAGGCCGCGTCCATTGATTTTCACATTTCGCTACACCTCAAGACAGTCCTTCTGCTGCCCTACAAAAACGTATCAAACACCTGCAACTTTCTCTTCTCTCCCATCCCATCCATTTACTTTGGTTGACGAAGCAAAGAAATCTCCGGAGGACCCCCCTCCAACTCTGCGACGCCGGAGAAATAAATGGACAAGCAGCAAAAGAGAGAGAATGAACAGCATGCAAGCTATACACACACAGCCAGAAAACGAGATCAGCAGAAACAGAACACTGGTCGAGTTTGTGCCTGGAGCCACCCCGAGAAGATGAGAGAAAGTGAAGGGTAACAGGTAGTACGGTTGTTGGCCTTCAACTTCACATTCGCACTGATGGTACCAAGGTGTGGTGAGCCAAAATAAAAATAAGAAATAAATAAATAAAAGAAGGGAGCATCACGACGGATCCATTAATTTATTCAATTCATGTATTAGTATTATTTTACTTATTGTATAGCAGCATTCAGGACAATACAATGTAGAGCTGTAAAAGCACTGAAATTTACACATTTTTTTGCGAAAAAAGGGCGCCGAGAATTTTCAGCGTGCTGTCAAAAAACTGGCATTGCGGCAGGAATCTGCCAGAGCAGAATAGAGTATAACAAATAACCTGAATAATGTTGTCAAAATTGGGCTACAGAGTCTCATTATTGCATTCATTTCCATAATGTGGTGCGCAGCATAATATGGGTCTACTCCAAATTACTGTAAATTACTACTGATGATTATCTAGCTTTTCAGTGTATATCAATCCACATAAAGTTTGTTATATACGCCTCGGTCATGCACTATGCAACCTGCGTTGTAAATACGAGGCCTGCTTGAAATGTTAAAATTGCTTCCGGGCATCATTGTATACTGCTGCTCTAAATTTTACTTGGCCCATGTGAAAGAGACACCCTCATTATTTTAAAGTGTTTGGCCACCAACTTCAAATGCTAACAACCCTTCCGATGAGATGCGTTTTCTCAAAGTGACACTCGCCGACTCCGCTGTCTCTAAATCTTTATTCCATACCGAATGAGTAGGGAAACACATGTCAGCTTGTAAAGCCGGAGCAGGGTTAGGTTTAATTAGCGTCTTCCTCTCGGTTGTGACACCTGAAGATATGTCCCGATAAACACGCCTCGTTTAAATAGGTCGCCACGGGTGAGTCGTAACTATTAGAAACTCACCTGCTTTTTTTTCGATCCGGAAAAAAAATATCAGGCGATATTTCCATATATGTCCCTCACCGTATATATAATAATGTTGCGCGCCCCCTTGAAAGCTAGGAATTCGTTGCATGTGTAGGGTTGGCTGCCGCCTTTGATTTTATCGACGTGATATATTTGATTTTATCGTGACCGACTTCAACTAAGCAGAGTTGTCAGTCATGAATATGCACAAATGCTCGGCGCGAAACAAGAGCGCTGCCGGAGTATATGGCGTGTGATGCATAGCCACATGCTATTATTATAGGAACATTAATACCCAGCTCCCTATACAGGACTAGTGTGCAGGATAGATGATGCACACCCGCATTTATACCGTAATTAATAATTACGGGCGTATTGTCCAACAGGTATTTTGTTGCGAGGAGGGGGAGGATTAAAAACATTCCAGAAACGCGTGATTGATCTGGTCTGACATGACTCGACCCTTTCATCAAGTTAATGGGTGGGAAAAAAAACTTGGGACATTTTCTTTGTGCACTTAGAGATCCGATGACGAATTCGCCTGCAGCATGCCTATTTGGAGGCGCGCAAATTGTCAAAATTAGCGGCTTTTAAAGTGATTGCTCAATCGTAGCAAATGTAGCATAATCAGCATAGTGTGCGTCAGATCGTCAAAACCAGAACATGTTCACCGGAAGTTCGCCTTTAAAATATGTCAAAATCATATAGCGGCCTGCAAAAAGTTTCTTCGTTGCACGGTCTGTGCTGTTCATATAATCTCAATCGGACAAGTGGATATAGCTGGGAGAGATACGGAACTGGCAGTAGTCCTATCATCTCTTGGACTCCTACAGACCGATTGTTGCAGACTTCACGTCCGTGAGATTAAAGAGCAGAATTTCCCGGGTCTCTTCTTACCTGGCCCACCGAGCAAGGCCATCACGAAATGAAATCCCACTAAGTTATCCCCGTTGGTGGGGCACACAACTTCTTTCATTTAGCCCTGCCTATAGGGAAGAGGAAAGATAGTTTTTCCCCCCTGCTACCTACGCACATGCCTGATGATATAACCACACATATGTGGATGTATCCTAATCCAAATTTTTTTAATTGGCGCTGGTTCCCTCCTGAGAGCAAATCCTCCTCCTTCCTGTTGACAAGCTAGTTTGCCAGCGCCAAGGGGAGCTCGCAATTGTTATGGAACAGCCCTCCTTCTTCCTGTCTCCGTCGTCGTCGGCACAATCACAAAAGGGAGAGGTGGACAAGGGGACAAGAGACCGGAGGGGGAGTGAGCCTGGGTTTCCTCCCCCTCCCTCTTTCCCCCCTCCCCTCTATATACAGCCAAGCTGGATATATGAATCCGGGTGTCTGATGGAGTCTGCAGCAGCCCTGATTCTGGTACAAGTGGGGGTGCCAGTTGGTAGCTTGGGGGAGATGACTGAAGAAAATCCCTCCACGACAGCAGGGGTTTTCGGTGGGTGCCTTTTGTTGCCTTACCTTATGGAGTGTCCTTGTCTTGCCAGGTTTCAATGGGAAATATGCGCAGACTTTGCTTAGAGCAGGTGAATAGTCCTCTCCTTCCCTTTTTTTATCTCCCTTCCCCCCCATCCACTCTACTGGTCCTGTTCAGCCACTGCTTATTTATGCGTTGACAAAGGCAATCAGCCTAAAGAATTACCCAAAAGGGGACAATGGAACGACTGCTTGCACGCTTAATTTCACCCCACTACATGCATCAGACTTCGTGGGACATTGGTGGTTAGTTGCAGAAGGCAGATGCAGGGTGTCTCAAAAAAAATATCTCCTGACACACCCTGTACTATCCATTGTCCAGTTTTTGGTCCACATGATGAACTACTGTGGACCGATTTCCCCCCACCATCCTGCCATAAAACTACCCTCCGCCTCATTACCGAAGCATCGCTGCCGGCTTGAAGTGAACTCAATCGCACAGATCGGGTTGGTGGTGCTGCTGCAACCGGTCGCTCCCAGGGGACGTTCCCCTTGGCACGGATTTCCAAACAAAATGACTCGGCAAAACGCGGCTCATTGCCATTGTTGTCGAGGGGGGGGGGGAGGTATGTGTGGAGGGGAGTGGGGCATGGCGATGAAAGTGCAAATGACACTGGATGGTTCGAGCCGCAGTTTTTTTAAAAACTATCCTCGCATGCTGATCAAAACAGGATTTTCGGAGTTGTACACCGAATTAGCGGGTCGGGAGAAAAATGGATCCGCCCTTAATAATAGGCCTGCTTGTTTTTTTTTCTGCGTATCAGCTTCCGCTTTCTGGAGAGCCAAACGTTCCAAGAATTGAAATTAAGAAGGTGATGACATAAGTCGCATTTTGGTCGAATTTCTATTCAAAGTGTTCATCAAATCTTTATGAATTGTAAAATATCAGAAAAACCGCAAAACGAGTGCGGTATGACATTACCCAACTTGTCCTTGTGGATTAAAACACCTTTGCCATTGTGTCAAAAGACAGCAATAAATAAAAGTCCACTCCCACGTCGAATATATAAAAAACTGTCATGTGGTAAAATAATTGCACTGCGACTCATTGTTCTGTATTTCATGGCCTAGTTTGTAAAAAGATAAGATGACCAATTTTTCATTTTTTAAAAAAAGGTACAGAGTTTTTCAGCTTGCTGATGTAATTCACATTATTAGATTATGACCTGCAGCACTCACACTGGAAGGTCACTTTTGTCAGCCAGCTGGAACAGTAACGACCCCCTAAGTAATACACAAGACCGCATTCCTTTTAATAATTTTGAAGCAGTGTGGTTCATGAATTTAAGATGAGACTGCACCTGCTCATCACCTTGTACAAAATTCTGAAGATTTGTCTTATCATCCGAAAAAATCTGCATAAGTTCATGTGCTTTTCCCGGATATCCCGTCAGGAAATGAGTCGATTCCAGTATTCCTGCTAGTTTTTTAAAAAAAAGGCAATGAGAAAAAGCGTTCCAGTTGAAGAAGCCGGTTTTCTGTGCGCCTTGTCATTTGAGATCGGTTTGAGTAACATCCTGAGCCCGGAAGTGGAGCCACCGAAAGGTCCGTCAAGCCAGTAAATATTCCCCCATTTCGCCAATTTCCCGACTCCCCACTGAGTTGCTGGAGGCTCCCTTTTGTTGCTACTGATTTTCTACCTCAGTAGTCTCAAACACCACTCGTTTACTGTGGCCAACGGGCTGGGATGGAATGGTCTCCGGTTAATTCCAAGAGACGGTTTTGTGGAGAATCAAAATGGCAATATTCATCCCATTTTTGGGGTAAGCATCGAGGATAAGAAGGATAGTGAACTCTCGGAGATGAAAAAAAAAAAATGTTTTGTCTACTCCCAACTCTACTTGATTTTTTTTTCTGGTTGAGGCCTAATCCGGCGGCAAAGCTGCAGGATTTTGCTCCTCTCGTTTGCAGCAATCGGCCCGAAACAAACACCAATAATCCAGGCCGTCGTCCAATCTGCTGACACGCGGATCAATATGCTCTGCGAACCGCCACGCTTATTGGAAAGCGGTGTTTTGTACCACCCAATTTTTTTTTCTCCATTTCCATAGTTTGTACGGGGCCTTTTCCTGCATACACACGTGTTTTAACTAAACAGCAACAAAGAGTGTATACCGGCTGCGGCTGGGCTCATCCCATAGAGGTGTTGCATTGCGGAATTAAATGCAAAACCATCGTTTTACAAGTGCGTAATTGCGAAGGTTTTTGTGGGGAGAGGCCCCCAGATTGTTATTGCCAGTCTCTGAGGCTATCTCCGGATGAAAATCACTCCCGGAAGCGGGCCGTAATAAGCTTTCGGATTAACAAACTACCGAAAATGAAATGGATGGCCAATCACAAGCTGGGAGACAAAAGTTTATTATGTCCCCCCTCCAACCAAACCGTTTGATGACAATAGGCCGGCTCTAAAGGGGTCTATTGTCCGCTTCCAAAAGGGAATTGTGGTATATACTATACTATAGACTAGTTACAGGAAGACGTATTTTTTCGACCTCCCCCCCCCCCTCCAGCCCCATTGCGAAAAGATGAAGATAAATGGAGGAAAAGGCAGTGGCTGTCCCTCCAGAGGGAAACAGTGGGACCTCCTTTTTCAGGATGGAATTAATCCCACCCTTACCAACCTCTCCATTCTCATTCTCTCCCCCTCACCCAACCCTTCCTGATAACCGACTGGGTGCTGGGAGAATATAAAAAAATAAATAATAAAAAACCCGACCCCCTCCACCCCTCCTCTTGATACAATCGATTCGTAATAACTGATTACTGTATCATTCTTTTCCGTCATATGCAACCTTTATCGCCGTTGATTTATCGTCCGTGGAGCCGTGATTCAAATGGGTCGTAGTAATTATAAACACCGTTCCGCCATTATGAAGGGATATCATGTTCCGAATTAGGCTTCCATTTTTAAAATGGGAATATCTTTGAATGTATAAGGTCGTGTGCAGTAAATCAAGCGCCCGGTACAGTGAAGAGAATGTGTCCGGGACTAGAGGAGATTGGGTCAAAGGCACGTTGAGATAGCCTATTTTATTATCTTAGTTCGCGATCCAGTGTCATTAGGAGAAACCGATACATTGGAAAGAGAAGGAAAAAGAAATTTATTGCCTCTACACCGGAGGGAATTAATTGCTTTCTTAACAGCGCTGTTTCCACCAAGGCAGCCTACATAAATTTAAGACGTGTTCAATTGTAATTAACAGTTCCTCTGATTTACAGCCCAAATTGTATAGAGTCTGGGGGGTAGGAGGTGAGTACAGATGGAAGCAATCGAATTTGGATAGAGCCGGGAAATCTGCTGAGCGAAACTCGAGGCAACTATGCTCTTTACTGGGAGGTCCTTCGAGTTTTGCTAACCACACAAACTTTTTCCGTGTAAATTATACAGTCTGGTCCAACATGAAAGGAACACTGCTGCTTAGAGATATTACGATTATTTAGCTGGTTCCATTTACGGAGATATACTAATTCAACAGTAAACAAGCAGGTGGATTTCATATGGGATAGTTTCTGTGTATTACTGTCTGTATGGCTGCATAACAGCTGCTTATCTCATGCCTCCCTAAATGTATTAGGGCCGTCGAGGGGAATCACTTCTCCGCCCTTTTAGGCCTACAGTTGGGCAGGTAAGTGACTATTACGTTGCGGTTTCGCGCGTTTCAACGCCTGTAGAGGTCCTGTGTGCTCTGATGTGTTGAGTGATCCTCTATATAGAGTTTGCGGGTGCGGGAGAGGACACTCGGTGACCATCCTCTTTTGAACATTATAGTGCCTTTGTTTGCTGCTGTCAAAAAATATACATCAAAGAAAGCTCCAAATTCATAAAAATGCGAGGAATTTTTTTCAGTGAGCGAACCCCTAGATATCGCATAATATTGTTTTTTCCTGGTAATTCTCAGCCATATTTTCAAAATTGAATTAGGTAGTTCGTGCGTGGGTAGAGAGGTATGGGAATAGGGTGATACAAACACTATGAGCTAAATGGATAAGCCTGTACGTGACCATTCCAAAAATTAGGAAACCGCAGGAACATCAACATATGCAGATGTAATCACTATTGAAGTAGGCTATATACGTGCATCAAAACAACAGATTACTAAATAATTAAAAATTATTATTATTACTCCTATATGCTGTGGTGTAAATATGTTTATCACGAAGATGTACGAAATGGGACAAATACATCTCCAACATAAGTTAACTCAAGTGTCCACTTTACAGACACCTTATATGGGCAGCAAATATGCTGGTACAAATTATAAAGAGAATTCAGAAAACATTTAATAAATTCCCGAGGATGTACAAGTCGCATACGTATTCATCAAAGCAACATTACCCTATGTATACCTGCCCATTATAACTGACAATATTATTTAGCATCATTCAAAGAGCCCTTCCTGCTGCATAAAAGCCAAGATCCCCTGCAGAGAGGCAAATACAAACGACTCGCATACAATAATTTTCCTCCTACACTAAATATATCTTTCCCTCTCTCTCTCTCTCGACCTTGCCAACATCAGCCCAGACCCCCCGCATTAGCGATTCCCCTTGCACATATCATTATACATTTTAAATCGATCCGTTCCAACAAGGACCATATTTAATGCACAAGAAAAGCGCGCAATATCACGCCGTATTTATCATGAAATTGTTTCTCAAAAGCAATTTTGAAGTGCCTGCGAGCAGAGAATTGGCACTTTTTCTACAGGATTGGAGGAAGGGAAAGGGGGGGGGGGGATGATAATCTGCAATAGAATTATAAGGAAGCGCAATGAAGCTCCGGAATTCCAGCAAAGTCGGCAACCCCGGGCCCCCGCGGGATAATTGAAGCGTCTGTGAGAATGTAGTCGCGGAGTTTAATAGCTGCTTTGCATTCAAGGAGCCCCAGTAGCCCCCGCCGGCCAGCCCCAGCTAAATAAAAAAGCGGCTTAAAAAATGGTGCTCCATCTAGCTAAGATGTCACACTGGAATCACACATAGACATCCATCATTTTCAGAGATGTAGGGAGGGCGGCCCGGAAATTTGGAAGGCGGGACAGGTTCATTCCGAAAAGGGACTCAGCAGATCGGAGGGTTCCCCCCTTTGGAACTGATAATGGCAATAGCAGCACGCAGGGCCACTTTTCCGGAACCCCTTTCTCTCTTTTAATTAAAATCCTAATTACGAGTGGGTGGGGAGAGGAGGGGGAAGAGAATTTCTGGATCCGATCGGGGGAGAGGGGGAGGATTGCAGCAGCACAGGGCAGATTCCCTTTCATAGCCGGCAACCAGGGTTTTGTTTTATTGGGATTTCATTTCATTAGCGGTATTATTGTGCCACCAGTGTACGATTATGGATTGACCGCATTGTACTTCTATTAGGTTTTTTTTTTAATCCATAGAGAAGGCAATAGTGCTCGTAATAGGCAGGTTTTAAGCTGAACACAAGAGCAGGATGGGTTGCATATAGTTCAGCAGGATAATATTATTTTAACTCGTGTGTTTGAAAGCTATTAAGCCAAATTACATATTTTGGTCGAAAAAAATAAATTTTTAAAATGTGTATAGGAACTTTCAATACACACTCAGATATTGCCGCTTACAATACAAGTGACGTGCCTAATAAAGTGTTTATTATTTTAATATTTAAATATCCCGAAATATACAGAAAAGTGATTGATTGAAGTCCCCCTCCCCCGTAGGCCATATCACGGCGTATTTTTAAACATAATTTAAATACCCCCATTTTTGCCTTCAGGTTACTTTATGCCATATAATAATTTCCTCGTCTATGCTATCAAATTTGCAATTCGTAATAATAGCCTTTATATCCATTTTAAATGCAAACGGTGACTTTGCTGATAATTCCGCATTTTTTTCGAAGGCTTCGCATGAAATCTAAATCCTGGAAGTTGCGGCTGTTTGGACCATCCTGCTGGATCATAAATTGCAGCACCATCTTTAATCCAGAACATTTCATTACAATATCTGATTCCAGAGAGGAGGCGTATAGGTTTTAGAGAAGCCCAATAAGATTCGGGTCGGCTAATATCTAGGTCTGGCAAGCAAACCTATTTATTTTCCAACTCTCGCAGGGATGGCATTCTTGCGGTTTCAGCAACGAGGATTCCTAATTGAGTAGGCCCGAGCTACCCTGTTTGGAGAGTCTTCCAATAACCGCCATCTGCCACATAAAAAAGGGGCCACCCTTAGTAACCCGAAGCCTCTCAGGATATCTTTTAAGAACAGAGTTTCCATTTGGAAAGAAGGAAAAGGTAAGCACGTAAACCCCCATAATATTAAATAATAGGCCAAATATATGCCCAAAATTAGTGCACTATTCAGTAGTAATGAGCCGTTTAATAGCTACAATGTAAGCTTTTCTGTCAGTCATTTTTCGATTTTTAAAAGGCACCTTTTTCTCAACGTTTGCACAGTGTCACACTATATCGTATTCCAAGGCAATTACCCACGAGGATCAATTCACCTAAATGAGTAGTAGTTCACTGGGACATTTGAAACTAGGGAAGGTTGGGATGTGGGGGGGGGAGCAAAATAGATCTGCGCATTTAGAGTCATACATGTGGAGCGGTCATATTTCATTTTTAAATGGGTCATTTGCTATCCCTGAGGACAAACGAGCCTGGATTTTCAGCTGCGCAAAACAATGAAGGGGAAAATTTTCCCTATATACCTTCTCTCCCTTCCTCCGCAGTATTCAATTAGGCTTCAAGGCAAAGAGATGTAACAGTTTTCAAAAATATTTTTCAGGGGGCCTGCTATATTATTAGCGAGTTGTATTTGTATGAATTTTTCGCGTTGAAAAGAAGGCGATATATTTTAAGCAAGTGCTGTGAATGTGTGTATTATGCTGGTCGGAGTGAGGGGAGAAAAACTATCAGGCTTGCAGCTGCTTTGCCCACGTTTATGGGGAGGGTTGCTGGGGAGAGTTAGGAAAATGGGAAAGCAAATATTGTCTTTTCCTAGTCGCCAAAGTTTCATGGGTCACGAGGTTGACCGTAATGTGTTTCGAAATTATTTCTTCTAACAATGACGAGCTCCACTTTCTGGATCGCACTTAAATTAATTAGCCAGCTGGGTATCGCTTATCGTTTCTGCTATTAGTAATAAAAACCTTTACTGCCGCTTAAAGCGTCTCAAAATGAACTAGCCTTTGCTTCAGTAATTGCGCAATTTTAATTACTGTATCGTTACAGATTGCAGATAAGATTCTACTGATCTTACTTGGTTGTGCCAAACAGGACGTTAAACCTGCTACTGAAGCAATAAGAATAAACTGGAGGAACTTTGATGAGATGTGCGCTACGTGATATAACTCTTGGCAATATGATAACACCTCAACTACTGAGCTCCAGGCAAAAAGATTCTAATTTCGAACCGCCCCAAAATTTTCTGTGCGTGCGTGTGAGTGCGGGCCTCACAATAACGACGACACATCGGGGTTTCACCCAATTGCAGACCACAAAATATGAGCCTGTCATCGGCATTTAGCTGACAGCCTGTGTTTACCCTGGCCACGGGCAGCAAATTCCCATCAGCATACTGTCCATATAAATTGCTCCTGAATGTGAGAACAACTTGCAAGAACTCTGAAACACATCAAAAGCAACACTGCTTTGATTTGCTCCCTCCCCAACCATATGAGAGAGTGTATGGACCCCCGGAATGCTTAGAAGGTAAGCATGGGGTGGGGTTTGGTTGGGGGTTTTTGGACTGGCGAGGGGGTTGGGAAACGGGGAGGGGGCGAGGCTGCTGGGCTGGCTCCGGCTGAGGGGCCGCAGTCGGCTGCGATCTACGCGCAAGGCCGGTTGTGTACTTGTAAGGGGGGGAGTACTTGCCCAAATATGAACGGACAGTGAGTGTATAGTGTTTTTGAAAAAAACACCCGGGGTTTTTTTTTAAGTTGGTGATCGCGTGTGTTTTTTAAGGAGGCGGCTGCTTCCACCCGTTTTATTTATATATTTTTTTTATTTGGTTCAGTTTTGACCTGAGCACATCGTGGCGATATTTGCGTCTGACCTGGACTTTGTCGAACTCACGGGTAAGGAAGAGATATAAGTTTGGCACCTCGGCGTTTGGCCAACTAACCGGTTGGTTTAGAGGGGGGCCAGAAGTCGAGGAACGCCGGTTCTGGGCGCCACTTTTTGCCTCTCTTGAAAATGCAATCGTGTAGGTGGGATGTGATGAGTTACAGTACCGTTATGTGCATGTGAAAAATCGGAATGATATCTCCTGTAGTGGTAGTCCCGAGCACTTAACAACACACTGAGAGAGGGGCTAAGTCTAATGTGCCTTCTAAGAGCATGTCTTGCTTTGTTGGCTTCCGCATTAAACCTGTACGCTTTATAATTGGGCGGCTAGGGTAATAACCGAGAAAATGTGTAAATGGTCTTGCCGTATTATGCCCCTAATAGTTGGACGTAATTGCTTTTTAGCTTTGCATGCGAAAATGGTGCAGTTCCGTTACATCAGGCATAGTCGTAGTAGTAGTACTGTAGTAGTAATTTCTTTTTTATTTAAATGGCGATCAATCAAAGGGTATTGCCCTTATACTGCAATGTGTTTTTCCAATGGATGTTATGCACAGTTTGAACAAGGGGAAACTTTTCCACATGGAACTGTACAGGGTCAACACTGCTATACACTGCATTGGTGGAATGAAATTTATGCGGTGCTATAGCGTTCAGAACTTTGCTGGCTTACTAAATTGTACTTTGTACATGCACCAGAGGTGATTATTCCCGCCATTTTGTGGAGCAAATTGTAATGCCGAATGGTGCAGTATGCATGTAGATGGTAGGCCTGGTTTGCCTTTTATTTCAAGTTAAACTTAATTTTAGAAAAGTTAGACCTGCAGCTGTCAGCGTGCATGTTAAGTAATTATGCATTTCCAGTACTGAAAAGTGCTTTTGATATCGGTTATTAATTTAACACTTGGCGCGTGCGCGTTTGAAAATTTAATACATTCGTGCCAACGCATTTAGAAAGCACTTTTTATGCATTATGGAGTAATGCACTGTCCAAAATTAACCTGATATGGTGCTGCTTGCGAGGGTGCAAGGGTAGGCTGCAAGTACTGTACTGTACAGACACAAATGATACATTCCTACCATGTTATTTTTACAATGGGTAAAATCATAGTAACAACTGAGCATAAATAATGTGTCTACGAACTTGTGTATCATCTGGTAAAGTGGATTGCCCATGATAACATACATGGGAAGGAAAGTCTGGAATTAACGTGGCTGTATAATAACAACTATCCTCAATGCATGTAGCTTAGAAATCTACTGCATTGCAAATCACATTCAAGTACAATAGTCTACATGACCGCCGGGCTGCTGCAAACTAAATCTCGACCGGTTCCAAGTTTCTCGGACAAGTTAGGAATTATGTTATCGAGCGGATTTTGGAGAACTGAAACCTCATTCGCACTCATGCATTAATGGGGGATAACGAAATCCTTCAAGTGACCTCAACGGATCTGCATAATAATTTCCACACATAAGTTACACGCACACATATATAGTCCAGATGGCTTCCATTATTATTCATGAGTTTGTACGAGCTAATATGCTAAATAACGAATGCAAACCACCAGTGCCAACTACTGATTTTGGAATGTGCTCTAGAAATAACCTATCGATCATCCTTGATGAGCTGCAGATGAATGAGCCGGGTAGTTTGCATTCAAGGCAATCGCTTTGTACTAATATTTACCGTCACATATGCATTTTAATGCACCTAATGGCAGGGGGGAGGGGCGATGGGGGCAGGGGCGGGCGTGAATTTGATAGTTGTTGATTAATATATATCGGAAAATGAATGAAAACACGGTGGGGAGGGGGGGGGGGTATTTTTATCAACGTAATTGCTTGTTACATATTCGTGTAACATTATCGCTCATTTGTGAAACCAGGTAGTTTCTAGCACAGGCGCAGGTAACGCGTGTTCCTGAGCTGTGTCTAATAAAGTGTGGTAATTGACTTAAACAGGCACAGGAGACTCCTTTTGCTCGCCTGGCACGTGTGATGGATCCTGGCCTCCCAACATAGTTTATTCCGTGGAAAAACCTACAAAAGAATGACATGATAGGCTAATCGGAGAGCGATTGCTGCGGCCGGATTAATCGCAGAATGAAAACTCTTGTGGGTCGAAACTAGGGGGGCTTGTATTGGGGGGGCTGCCGCATTACGAGATGAGGTTCAAAAACACGCCTGGGAGTAATTTCCGGAAGAAGGAAATGACCACGCCCTTTTACAGCGCATCCTGATAGTAATAAAAAAAATCTCTCATCTCGGTCATCTTTGGGACAGTTATTGTATCTATGGGGGACATCATTTGTACAGGGTGACTAAGCTGATCTGTCCAAACACATGGCTGTTGATAACTGGAACTGTCATATTATTTTGTCAAATATTGACAGACAAACATTGTGATAATTTAGGACGTTATTTCAATAATGTAGGCTATACATTATACTCTATGAGTCTATATAATTTTTTGAATTAATTGGAACCCCACTCTGCCAGTGTTTGTGTAATGCATGATCATACTCGTATGTGAGACTGCAGATGGTCTGATTGGTTTAAGACTGGAGATATGAACATTATAATATGTAGCAGAAGTTATCACAGTGATCTTGATGGCCGTTTGGACTTTAGTGTGATTGACATAGCTCCAGGATATTTCAGAGCATAACACTGTATGGTTGTTTTTCTCTTGGCAGCTCTGCAATAGTCCGGGAAAATTATAGTGTTGAGACATTCAAGCGACTGTTTCGAAATACAAAAAAAATAAAAGGCTCAGTCTCTTTTTTATATATTTGTGCCTCTGACTGTGCCAGCCCGATATCGTTGCGATTTTGGGCTCCACCCTCGCCAGTTAATTAAACGTAGCGGGAAGTACAAAAGGCGAGTGAGTAAAATGCTAGTATCTGAAGTCGTTTAAGCTTCCCAGCAGCAGTTTCCGCTATGGGGAGCCGGCCTTTGAGGTCACACAATCAATCATTCTTCCCGCTTGCCTACATCTACTGTGTCATCACTTTGTTAGCATTTGTACGCGCCCAATCTAGTCAAACTGGCAGAATGAAGAGGAACGTTTGAAACGTCGCATTTTGGCAGGTCTGGTACATTTCGGGGGCTGAGGCGAGCCTTAAGAGAGGAAGAGAAATATGGCTGACAAGCAGAGAGAAAAAATAAGATTTAAGATTTTCGTCTCTCTCTCTCTCTCTCTCTCCCGGAGCCTGCAGGAATGTCACTGCTCACCAATTCGAATCCGTTTTCAATAAACTGAATTGCAGTGAAAGCGCAATAGCACAGCGGGGTGGACAAGAAAAGGGCGGAGACTGGAGAATGAAATTTCCATGTTTGTCAAGTGCTGGAAATTGTTGGGTTTCTTCCTGCCCCCGGGACATTCCGGTAATAAGTGGTAATAAACAGCTGGGTTTCCTATGCACATTACCAAGCGTTGTAAAATGTAAAGAGTGTGTTTTTTTCTATTATAGCTACTCGGAATAGACTAAAGGACGACCGTAAATATTATCGACAGCAGCTCTATCGACTATTGTGCAGAAGGTCGTCCCTGCTTTTAAAAAAAAATAAAGAGGACATGTTGACATACTAAAACATAGGCCGTCCATTAATAATAACGGAAATATTGTTTTTCCTCCTCCGCATCAGTCTACCGATTGTGTAACTTCACTGTTTGGGAATGTAAAACAAGGACATACGCATATGGAACTGTCACTTTTCTTAGCCTAACCCGACATGGCCAAGGGCATAGAAGTTGTCCTCACCTGTATAAACCTGAATAGCTCACTTCAAGACTGCCCAAATATTATGTCGCCAATTTTTCACGCCCTCTTGTATCTTCAAAGAGCGGGTTGGGATTAGGAACTTCGGGTGAGCCCCTTTTGTGCTCCAGTGTATTTTCCTGGGGCGGAAGCATTCACCAACACCATTAAGTAGGACTGAACGTAGACTAAGTAAGTTAATTGGGCACAATAGTAAATGTAGGCGAGCCTGCGCGTAATTGTGGGCCGGGCAGTGTTGAGGCTCGGGTGGCAGCGGCGCTCAACAAAGCCCAAGTAATCAGAGGAAAAGCATTTACGAGCTCTGTTGGGGGATGCCACGGCAACTTAACTCCGCAGGCACATAGTAGCATGTGCTGTAAAGCTTATGGGGTTGAGGCAAGAGAGGGGAAGCTTCTACCATCTTCTCTCATGCCAATTCCCCCCCACAAGAAGTTGGAGCATGGCACAGTTCCAGTTCGATTTGAATTGGAGTTAAGTGCTTCTGTTATGGACTTTAGTTATGAGTAATTGCAGCCAGAAACTCCTTAAGCAGTAAAACGACGGTGGCCTTTATGAGCTGAGGTGGTTTGGGATAATATAGACTCTGAGAGGGGGGGAGGATATGTGCTGAAGCTATGTTGTGGCCATGTTATATATGCAAGGAGAGAGTCCGGTAGGTGTAACTCGGGGATTGGAGTGGTGGTTGCTCGTTTTGTGTAAGCTGATCGCAAGTTCATGTTTGCTGGAAGCCCAAAGTGGCGTGAACTTGAGCCTGGAGAATTACGTTGTTGAACGGTGGGTTTTGTCCCACTTTCTATGCGGTGTAACTATGTTTTCAAACTGGAGCCCCTATACGCTCAGGGCATGAATTATAGGGGGTTGAAGAGTATGCAGAGAAAAAAAAAATCAGAGAGAAAAACTTGTCTGATACTATTTCCATACATGCGGTATGTATGCCAGGAATTCTGTCTGCAGCGTCTCAGGCGACTATTTCATAGATTGCTTTTGGCTCAATTGGCGATTTTTTTTTGTGCTGGCGTAATGTATAAATTCTTTGAAACTATGGCATGAGGATTCCATTGTGAGGAGAAGAAAAGTTTCTCAGACTTGGCCGAAATATATCAATGAAAGTGGCCATTTTTGATGACCCATTTCATGTGATCACTATAAGGACTTCTGGCCAAATGGCCAAATGTAGTCGAGCTTTGAAGGGGCTCTAGCGCCGTTGGATCGCGGAAAGTGAGGACTTTTCGATCGTCCAGAATAATGGTGGCACGGATGATGCGACAGTTCCAAAAGGAAAAGTGACCGTTATCATTTATTTTACTTCTAGTTACTTACAGGGGGAGCTTAGGCCAGTAATGCTTTGTGACCCTTCCATACTGTCCTTGTGATTCCTAAGTTAGTAGCGGCACAAACACCTATAACTTATCTGCTCAGTTATTCCAATCATGCAAATTAAGTGGCCGACTGGCAGCGATAGGGCTTTATGGTCACTTTATTGACACGTCTAGATTTAGTAGACATTGGGACTGGAGTGATGGCCTTTTGCATCAAAGGGGGTGGAGTGGGTGATGGCCGGCCATTAATTTATTGACTCACCCAGGGTGCGGTCCACAGGCTTTCCATCTCTTAATCTGATAAAGAAAGCAGCAACTGATTGTGCCCTGCAAATTGCAGCACTCGAAAAAAAACTACTAATATTAATGATGATGCCGATGTAGGGCGAGCCAAAATAGGAGCGCAAACTGTTAGTGTGTAATAACAATGTTGATGCGGAGTGATATCCTTCAAAATTGTTGCCATTCAGATAAAGTGGGCCAAAAAAATTAATTTTTAATCCGCCTACCAAATGTTATGAAATATCGTGACATGCTATTGTGCTGACAATTACACATGTAGATTTGTCTGCGGGGTTGACCCCATCCTGTCCGCGGTCGCGTTTTACAACTGACCCCATCCTCTTTAAAAGATCCTTTCACGTTTGTCCAGCGGTCAATAGAGTGACATCAAGTGGCAGCCACTTGAACGCCCAGTCACCGATCAGCATACATTCAACCAACCCTTCCGTGGTAACAACGCTCTATCAAGGCTCGGAAAGTACAAATTGAAAGCCTGCCCGTGTCTCTTTCGGTTCTTTCAACCAAACAGGATGACTTGAGCTCAGCCAAAGCCCCTCGTTGTATCAATATTTTCCATTCAGAGAAACGCTTTTCCTTCGCGCGATGGTGGGTTGAGCAACGGAAATACTCGGGGGCATTTAACAATTCATTACTTGCAGGCCCGGCAGCCGTTGATTTATCACTCTCACCTCCCCCCTTCTAGATAGTGCATGAGCTGTCCGTGGATACCTTTTCAAACCCCAGGTTCTCTCTCTCTGAAGACTTGCTTTCATTTCATTGCCCGGCGCAATTGGTATCGGCCAAAGCTTTTTATCGAGGAAAATTGCGAAAGGGCCGAGATTTTCCGGCCTGTGGGAAAATGGACAGTGTGTTGTATAACTTCTGTTGCGGAAGTAATCTGCGATGTTAATCAAGGTCCCTTCGAGGCTTCGATTGCCCGCGTATTATTGTCTTCCGCCATCTAATTGGACCGACTTGTTCCTCTGACGACTGCTCTTTAAAGACTGCACCCACTCTCATAACAAAAAAAAAGACGAAGAAGAAACAGAGGTCTAATTTTGTGCTGAAGGATATGTGCTAGTGGCTGTAAGGGTATGCAGAGAAGTAGCGAGTGATTTATAACCAGGCAACGAGGGGGTGTGTGTTCAGGTTGAAATATTCAGAGCCTGCTGTATAAGGGAAGTTGAGAGATATGCGGTCGAGTCATTTACATTTTGCGTCTCTGGATAAGCAGTATATTGGCGAATATAGGCCAGAAACAGAATTTTGACAGTTGCATTGTTATCTGGCTCGAGAGTTGTTTTCAAACTCATTCACATAAAGTATAATTATTATGCTTTGTGTGAATTAGTGTATGCCTTTCACAAATGGAGATATTAGTGGGCAAATGCTATTATAGTTACATAGTTGACGATTCAAAGGTGAAATAATCATAACAATGATTAAGTGTCCTATTAATTAAAGTGCCTTACAGTTCTGTGTAGGGCAGGTCATAACAAGCCTGTTTTTAGACCCGACAGCGATTTCTGCAGCTGTGTTCGTCTATTATTTATTAGAGCCTATATGCAACACTTTGAAGCAATAAAAACTACTCTGGGTTGCTTTTTGAGTGCCGGATTGTTGAAGCCAGCATTGTTAATATTGCATGGCCCGAAGCAGTCCTCTCCCGGCTTTTTTGTCATTTCCGTTTTGTGTTCATCCACAGTAGGCCACTAAAAAGCCGCACATATTTCACATACAGGTTTTTCCCCGTATGATTAAGTTTTCCCTCCCCCTGTAAGTGATTACCTTGCCATAATCCTCCAAAAAAACAACATAATAACACGAAATTTACAAGCCACGTAACACAATATTAATTAATTCGCCACATTTTAAAGGCACCAGGCAGTAACGTGATATTACTCTGCCGTACCGCATGTTACGTACAGTAAAGTGATAAAAAAAGTGAACAGGCCTATACTTGACCCTAACCGAAACTCTATCTTTTTCCAGTGTGGGACTGACTGGATTGGGATTACGAAGCCCGGACCTAGGCAACTCCACTATAAGGTAAGCCTTAACCTCAAAGTATTCTTTACGACAGGAAATGTGCTCGAGTTCCCCCCTCCCTAGTATATATGCGAAACGGTTCCTATTTCCAAATGCAGAACGCAACATGAGCATTACCTCGGTTTGCAATTTGAAGGAAGGCCGAAGTGGGCAAATCTTGCAGGGCTCCGGATTTGAAGAGCTCTGCGAGAAATAGGCTCAACTATATGCCCTCACGAGAAAAAAAAAGGTTCTCCTATACAGAGTCTATCTCCCACCCACCCTATACTAAGTCTATTTCTTGCATGGAGGGGGTGGGACGACGTTATAATTTCTTGTCTTTCCAAGCACGTCTATAGTATAGACTATAGAGTATAAATCTGACAAAGCTTGAGTTGTGGTGGCGGCTAACTTGTAGAGCGCGGTTTTGTATCGACCCATGTGCTGTACCAAGCTTGTTTCAGTGAGAGAACTTCCAGAAACTGAATCCAGCAGTCATTGGGTTTTGCAGCATCTTTGGCCCCTTTCCCAGCATCACCTTTCGGAGCAAGAAGGATTAATTTTCGTTCAAAAACCTCTTTTTTTTCGAGCTAGCAAAAAGTTGCGTGTGTTGCAGAAAAGTTGTGCTGAAGGAGGTTATGTCGAGAGGGGGAAGGCAGCAGCAGCATCCGATTTGGTGCAAAATTAAACTGCGAACGCCTGGAGAGTCTGTTTTATTATGAAAGGGAAAACCGTATCAGGTTGTCAAACTCGAATCTCTCTGTCAAGTTTGCTGTCACAGAGGTGTGGTTGGGCGAATATTAATGAATTTGCTTCGCCCCTGAGGCGGAGAATTTTGCTAGACTTGATCACCAGAATTGCTCTAGCAAAAGCAGAGATGGAATATAATGCATTCCAAGGAGAAATTTTGTGGAGTTAATGTGCCACTCACAACCTCCCCGTGTTTGATAGAACATTTTGAGAAGGTGAAAGTGAGCGTGACCGTGATGTGCTGGTGGCAAACCTGTTTATTGTTGACATGGGCAGTGTGTTGGCACCTCTCTTACATTATACATTACAGGCTTGGTATCTATTCCCAATTGGATTGCAATCCTGGGCAATTTCTATAAATAATTAACTAGCACATTGCGTCAGAGACTGTACAGTTGTATGTTGTTACAAAAAAATGTAGGCTAATGTTTTGTAATAATTTGTACCTTCCAGCAGTTGTGCCTGTATATGACCCAAAAAGTTAGTGCTAGTATATCGAGAAAGTTTTTTTTAAAAAAGGGTCAAACTATTGCTAATGGCTGCCGGCGCAGTGTATAATTTATCCCGCTGTGACTTCTAATGCACTCGTGTGTATACATTGCCGTGTTCCAACTCATTACTATGCAGATGCATATCTTTGTCGACTTTTAAGTAACATATTTTGAGCGTGGTATTTTTCCAAGTATCTTGATGGCGTCTGCGTCTGTTATAAGGAAGGTGAAATTTTAAATATTCATGCGCACGTACTACAGCTTCCAGATGTTCCCGTAGTGTATGTATAACCCTTAACGTGCGTTGGGTGTAATTTGATTTTGATTGTTGCCGCATCACAAAAGGAGGAAATTTCTCCTTCTAAAAGGGGAGGAGGGGGAGGAGGAGTGTATTATAACTGAGGCCAACTTGCAACTTATCCACCTTGTAATGGGCTCCTGCGATCAAAGGACAAGAGTTGTAGCAAGTTTTATAAGTAGGAGCACAGGTAAACGGGAAATTGAAACGTGCTTCGCTTATGCAGTCTGAGGAGATGATACAGGAAATTCGTTTTAACCGAGCGGAATAGACAGGGCTGCTCTACAGTGCAACATAGATTCAATTGCGAAGTAATTAGTTCAGTAGTTTCGATACCACATATATAGGGAGGGTTGCAGGCGATGAAAACTGATAATGAGCTTTCGCGTTAAAACGATGTTTCATTTTTTAAACTGCTATATGAGGGCATTTTTTTGTTTTGAATTGTGTAAAAATTTGCTAGAGCCCTACATCATACCATTAGTGTTTTACACAACAAACGTTCTTGTAATTGTTAACATGTACAACATACTGGTGCAAATTTTATTTGATCATTTTCATTATCCAATGTGCTTTGTAGATACCACGTAGCGAATAATTAATTTTCATATACGTATGCCAACCCTTTTTTATTTGGACCTCACGCATGTAGAGCATGTACTGCAGAATCTATTTGATTGCATTTGAAGCGATATATTGATGTCGATTACCAATAGAGTTATTACAAACACGGCAATCAGTTGGCTCCAGTTTTTCTCCCGTTAAAATACCCAGTTTTGTTGGTCACGAAACAAACTGTGGATCTGGATAATTAGAACCTATTACGCATTTAGGAACTTCCGTGTTTCCGACTGTCTAATTAACCTCCAGGCTGAAATTTCACCGGAAAGGACCCCAAAGTAAAGGAATTGGTTTTGCGGTTTCCCTTTTTTCTGTCTTAAGCCAAAACCCCAATTTTCCCAATCAAATCAGAACCATCCGATATTACAACCTGTAAGTTACACACAAAAAAATAACTGGCCTCCACGTCATAATTGAAGGTTTCCAGATCAGGACACGCGAGAGGTGTATCTATACTACAGGGTGCTGCTGGATGGGAGGTTTGATGAGCAAATACATATTGGTGGGCCACGCTTCATTTTTGGGCCACCAAAAACTTGGTGGGTCGCAATGAAGAGAACAAGTTCTAAGAGAGAGGGCCAAGCAAGTAATAATCTTGGGGAGGTGAGGGCGTTCCTGTCTTCATTCCTTCCTGGCTTAAATCTGATCAGAGACCGACGGCCTGGGAAGGTGCGTGTTTCACGCACGGGAAGGAAGGTAAAAAATATATATATATGAAGGGTGTGTGTGAGGGGGGACGAACCTGATGGGGGAAAATTTCTGTTCCCAATGAGACCTGCGTAGGTTAGGTTCATAAATCCAGGCTGATGACAGCCGGAATCACATCGATGACACGGATTACGGCCCTTCGCCACGTCTGGAAGAAGGGTGGAAAAAAAGATGGCCGTCGATTTTTATCGGGACCGGGAGGTTTAAAAAGGACGAGAGGAATAAGCATGGCTTCTCTAAAGGGGTGATATCCGGAAATTAAACGTGGCTTTGCAGGAAATGAATCGGGGGCAAATAGGATCCAGATCCGAATCTTTTTGTTTTGTTGGGGGGGTGTTCATCTGGTGAAGGGGGGTTTTCTCGAACCGTAATGAAACCAAAGGGGAAGCTTTACGACCGCCTAATCGCTGAGAAGTTTTCCTTGATCAGTTTGGCTGGAGAGTCATTTGGGTGGGTTTTGTGACTACTTGAAGGCTCAATGCCCACATTGTGGCCAGGCAGTTAGAATTGGCCGAAGTGTCCATTAACACCAGGCATAACCAATAAGGAAGCTGGGATGGGAAGATGTGCACGGCGCAATATAAGATGATGAGGTGCATACAAAGTAAGGTTTTTTTTTCGCAGCCTTCTGTACACAGCAGGGAGCTTCCGTTAGATTTACCCGAAGTTCGAAGTGAAATTAACGGGAATTTTATGCAAATCGTGAATTTTTTTGAGTTGTGTGCCACCAATTGAGGAAGCTTGAAAGCCAGTTTTTTTTTTAGCAGTTGTGACCGAAACTTGTTTTATAAGGAGAAAATTCTTAAAACGACGGTTTGGTGGTAAGTGGTGGTAATAAATTCCAGCGTTCGCAGGGACCTGTTTGATGGTACCTTTTGAACTCGGAAGCCATTGCGGAGTCATGCAGCAGTTATTCAATTAACTAATGCGTCGTTTAATGCGACCAAGGCTAAATAGTTAATAAGCAACTTTTTTCCCCTCTATACTTTATTCATATGCAAGTATGTAGTTTAGTCGTTATTATTTTATCATAAGTTAACCCATGTGAACGCGAATCAGGAGGCGATTTTTCGCATGTTATGACTGAAAGTGAATTCACTTTTAAGCTTGACTTTTCAATTTAATTTCCTGGTAATATGGCATGAAAGCTAATTTTGCCAGGACCAGAAGGTACACATAGGGGTCGCAAATTTATTAAAAAGCAATATCCCAAAATGCATCCAGTGCATTATCACAATGCGGCTTGCAGTTTGAGCTAATGAAAATTTAAATAATTAGGAAACTGGCGGTTAACTTTCCACTGTGTGTATATGTTTCAGGACTAATTAATTACCTCCTTTTTTTCATTGAATGCACCCGGCACGTTGCAGAGTTATTTCTAATGTTGTGAAAATGGGGAAATACTTTGGAAGGGTTGCAATTAATCACTTTGGTAAATTATCGCCGGGACACCGCCATAGAAGGGGTTTGGAGGGTATAAAAAACCGGCAGCCTCCAGATCGACGCGGTCAAAACACGCAATTCCTCGGATATCAATTTCCTCCATCGCCCTACATTTATGCTCACAAGTGCGATATGAAATTACAAACCGAGTCACGCCAACAAAAATTTCATGGCGTTAAATTTTGCGCCCCCGATTTTTGCTAATCCCACCGTAGCTGTTTTAAGCTACAGATTAGTTTTACTGTGTTGAACAAGTAATTTTTGCAGCTATACACCATTGTTTTTTCATGCGTGCTTTGGCATACATCTGCAGGCCCTTGTTATTGACATGACAATCAATCTTTGTCACGCCGTCAACGCAAGTCGTCACTGTAAGGTTGACTTATATCTGCATTGGGAAGCAGAAAACACTTCGCAAATTTTTTTTTCGTGCAAAGGAAACAGTGCAGAACAGCTGACCGTGCTGGTGCAACAAGCTAATCTTAGCAGACGGGCACAAAAGATCGATAATGTTACCGAGGGAACGGGTTTTTTCGCCATTATTTCCTCTGCTTCCCAGTACGCCATCGTATTATTTCAGACTCCGAAAAAGTTGAAAACACTTCTGCATACATTTTCATAAAAATCCATCCCGAGCAAGCTATACACACCCAAAAGTTTAATTCGTTTATATCAAAAGTTTTGCACCATTACAACACTACTGGTATACTTCTTGTGGGCTCACCGTTATACCTCTTTTTCCGTCGGGGCTCGAAACCTATTATTTCCCCAGTGGTGGTGATAGTTTGAGGGAAGAGCAATCGGTGTGTAGGAGCATCCCAGCCGACGACGCACAAGAAATATTACCACACAGTCATGTTGTCAGAGTAACCCATAAACAGGCCATTTCTGCAGCCAGGAGGCGGCTGCAGCCACGTAACGCCCTCGTTTTGGGGTTAGCAGATGTATGTTTGCAGTAATAACCGCAAGTGGTACAAAATGTGAATGTGCAACGAGGGAATGCGAGAGAGCGGGCTCCGTAGGGGGGCGGGGTTGGGTGGTAAGGGAGACTGGGGGAAAAAACAGACCCCCAAAAAAAGTTTTTGTTTGACCCGCCCTGAGCAGGATGCGTATTCAATGGAATTTTTGTGCAAATTAGGCTGGTTTTGTCCGATTACTTGTGCTATTTGCGCCGCTTTCATATTTATGAGCGCATATAAAGCACCACATGGGTTTGCATGTGGAATTGACAGTTGGTCTGGCTGTCACGGGCTGGGTTCACTATGATAACCACTTTGGCGTGCAAAACAGTGGCATATTCGCAATTTGTGTTTTGGGAGTCTCTAGAGCTGCTACCCTAGACGCTTTCTTCATACCGTATACGTATACTTATATATCCTTAGGGCGAGGCTGCAGTAAGAGAGAGAGAGAGAGCGGTGGACCATAAATCGCAGGGCCCCCCCAAAAGTCGACGATGTCTGCGTCGGCAGTTTGTGTTCCTGGACGAATGGGCTGTGACGAGACTCGGGGCTTCGTCATTTCGGGATGAAATTAGCTGCCAGCAGTTTCAGAAATTGATCCCCGCCCGGGTTTCCACCGGCTGAAACTCGCGGATTGCTTCTGCGGAATCATCAATATGTTTGCGTTCCCCTGCCGACACCTGCACTGGTTGAACCGCAAACTATAGTGTATTATACCACATGCGATAACCAGTATTATTATCGGTGTTGTCAGGAGGTCCTGAAGATGCTGATGGCAAATGAAGTTTAATTATCAGTATGTCAATCTGGTTTTGTACGACTCGATACCACCCATTTTATATTTTTTGTAGCCATGGACTGAATTCTGATGTTGGTTGCAGTTTTGTCACTCACAACAGTGTAAGTAACTATGCCAAAGCTTCAATAAAGTTGATGGAACAATTCAGTTGGAATTGTCTGTTTTTCGGATTCCAGGTAATGTGCCTCATAATTTGTTTTTATGCAATCAGACGCGAGTAATGCCCAGCGGTGCAATGTAGTCAAAAAATTGCTATTTTCAGGGCAAGTGGTGCTTTTTTTGCAGGGTACAACTTGATTGATGACACTCGCAACTGCTAATGAAAAAAAAATGCATGGAGTCAAGTTGCTCAATTAATTGTGCTTCGCACAAAGGGCACCACAGTTTCGCAACCTGCTATTGCATTTATTTCATGAACGATCCGTTGCAAAAACAAGCAAATTCTGATTATGCCGCATCCAATAGTGGGCGATTGTTCATAAATTCGGCTGCCAGCGTTAGTGAAATGCGGGAAACTGACTCGCTTTACGATCGCACATGTCATTAAGCAAAGCATTGTTCATAGACCTGCTGCCATACAGACTTGTAATGGATCCAGCCAATGATATCGATGAAAATTGTGGCGAGGTGAGGCGAGGTGAGCTCGTTGCACATAGACCAGATAGAACTAACTGCTGTACATTGTTCGTGTCCCCCCTGCCATAAAACACCCCCCCCCTGGTAAATCGCTTCCGTATGTACGACTGCACCGTGATAATCACGGTCCCCAGCATTGTGCTAATAATATCCGCAATATCATCAATATCATTGAATATCAACGGTTTCGGGATAGGCTGATGGGCTGATAATACCGTTCATTGCCTCCTCCCATTAATTTGCGATATAATTGGATAAACTACATTAATATCCTAAAATAAACCCCTACAGCACTTTTACATATAATTATAGCGGTGGAATGTTTTTTTTCCGCTTATTTAAATGGAAAATGCTTAAAGCGGATAATGCTTAACTTATTGGAAAATGTGCCCTCATTCAGGAAAGCGAAAATTCTTAAAACTTTCCTCATTATTAAAGCGGAAATTGGCTGAGAGTGTAGGCCTACCCCCACTGGTTCCTTATCGCGAAAATTGACCCACCATGAAAAATATTTACACACCGTCCCCGACATGGCCGTATGTCAGTTCTAAGTACGATCCAGCCCCACTCGCCAAGGGTGGTTTTTATCTCGAAATTGAACATATTGGGCATAATGCTTCCACGATAATTCTGTTTGCAGACAATTACACATTCTCTTCCCGGGCGCGTGCAAACACAGGAGTCACGAACGAGGGAAGGCCCAGCAGGGCTGCTGCTGCATAGTAGAGGCAGCCAACAGTGGTGAGCCCTTCGCGGCTACAAATGTGCCTCACCTCTTCTTGCATCAGGATGTTTAAAAAAAATGCTGACAGTTCTATCGGAAGCCCATTGAAACCCAAAAATTCATTAGTCAGGCATTTCATCAGCATGGCTCCAACTCCCCCCCATGTAGCCGCGCTCTATTTGCGCGACTCTTTTCCCCTCAAGCCCGCACCCTGCGTAGTGTATGGCAAGATTGGATGCGTGTAGTGTCCCCCCCAATGAAAAAGGTCTGCATTGTCCCGCGCGTGAATTGTTATTTATAATGGTTGGCGTCCAGGAAGCCGCAAGTGTTGAACCACGGAAGCCACAGTGTGTGCCTTGCCACCCTTCCATTTGACTCCTCCCCACTATTTTTTTTGCTCCTTTCTTTCTTTCTTTTTTTAAAAAAGAGGGGGTAACTCCACTACATCCACGAAAATTTTCATGCCAAGATCCAATCGGTCGTTTGGGGAACTATGGCCACCAGAGGGTCGCCACTGTGCCTCGGCGGACATGGCGGCGTTTTGGCTCAAAGGACGTCCCGTGAGATCATTGTGTGGGAGGTGCTGCGGTCTTGTTTTTTTTTGTTTATTCGGAAAGGAAAAGAAGCGGAACGAAGCCTCCTCCAGGGGGTGGTGGTAGTAGAGGTGGTAGTACCTCTGGTGGCAAACTCCACCTCCTCCCTGGCCTGTAGGTTGCATCCGCAGCCCTTTGGGCTCACTCTTTCCTCCCCACCCCTTCATTGCCAGTTGGATGACGGCATCCCCCACAATGGCTGCCACCAGGGCATAAAGAAGGTGGCAGGGTTGCCGTCGCCAGCCACAAAGGCTTCCAAATCTCTCCCGCCCTTGCCTCTTCACCCCCAAGCCGCGTTTCCCAGGGGCCGCCATTGTACTACACCTGGCCCTACCCCTTACCCTTCCCACACCCACCAAAAAGAGAATGGGAAAAGTATAAAAAAAAAGTCATCCCCCCTCCCCCACCTTCACAACATTGACAAGAAGAAAAGGTAGAATGAAAAAAAAAGTTTTCTAGCCACTGCCGGTTGTTGAATTTAATGTAGCTTTAATAAGGTACAAGCATGGCGGAGAGAAATATCGCACGGTTGGTCTACTGCATTTGCATACCGCCAATGAGAAGTTGACTGGCAAGCAGGAGTTGTCGAGGGGGATGGATAACAAGCCGGTCTGGCCAATTTCATACAGGAGGATTTTCTTATATACCCTCGGTATACGGCTCTGTAGTCGAGAGAACACTGTTATCACAATTTCGAAGCGTATTTCCCCTGAGCTTATACGTAAGTACAAAGCCGCAGAAAAGTACTTGAAAGCACATGGAATTATGACATGTCAAACGAGCAGCTTTTGCAGAATTCAGAAATAAATTGGATGTGTAGAAATCAGGTCGTTGATCCAAAAGAGAGACATTTGCAATTTAATTTTTTTTGCTAACCATTAGGCATACGTATTGGATAACCGGTGTTGTTTCCCCCCAACACAGCAGCAGTGCTAACCAAGTAAAAAATGCATATTGATGCTAATTTTGCTTTGTTTACCCGTGATGTCCACATCCATCGTTAATTCCGCAGCTTAGTACCCCTTTTTTACCATTTCTGTTGACACTTATTAATGCAATAATACAGCTTCAATAACTTGACGCGATAAATCCTAATATTGCTCTTTGCACAGAGCCAGTTGTCACAGGGCTGGGAAAGCATAATTTGCGCAACTTGTTACAACAAGCATTCTGTTTAGAATTTTAATTATGGGACACGTAGTCCACATTATTCCGCCATGTATTTTGTGGAACTTTAATGCGCTGTTGTGTACCATTTAGGAAAATGCGCTTGAATATATTCCACACTCGGACTGGGTTGACAAGAGCGGTAGATTTTGTGCCGTGGTATATGAACCTACAGGCGATATACTAGTCAAAATGTTTACGGCTTGGGCTGTCATATTAACGTTTAGTTTCGAGCAAAAATTGACGGCCCTTCTGGAATAATATCACTCTTCCTTCCCGGAGAGATGAATCGATTTTTTTTAAATCGCTTGTTTGCTGGCTAATATAATGTACGCACATCGTGTTATTGGATCGCTTTAAATGTTACATTGCACATTTAAAGCTGCACAAGTTAGACGTGAGATCCCCCAAAAATATGAAAAATATTCAGGTGGAAAGAAAAATGCAGTCTGGATAAAGGACCGGCTGTTAGTGTGAAGTTCTCTCGTTTGTGGGAAGTTGTTAAAAAGTTTTTTTTCTTATTTTCTTTTTTGGGAAGGATTTGACTTTCCCTTATTCAGTTCTTGTGTCTGTCGACGGTTGAGAACTTTTCTCGAGTGCTTCTAACATTTACGACTTTACGGTCATTTCGGTACATTCTAGTTTACAGCATTTTCTGAGGGTGTTTAATTTCGGTGATTATGGACGCGGCCGCTTACTTGACACACAAAAGCTTGCATTACACCCAGGTTCACACAGGCCGCGTGTAATTTTTTTTTGTAGTGTTAGTGCTCTAAAAAGTGCTGAGAATATACCTTTGGTGTAGGGATCGTGACGTTTACTTTGATTAGCAAGTTGTCAAAGGCAGATTGTGTCGCATGTACATTACATGCATGGTATATACAGCCGCAATTTCAGGCCCAGTCCATATTAAACCTGTATTGCCTCTAACTTTCATAGTTACACAGGCCAGAATATTGCATCAAATTATTCAGTATGTATCTGTGTCAGCCTAGGCACACACACAGCATAGACTTGCATCAATTGCATGTGGAAAAAGCCTCACCCGGTTTCCATTCGGCAAATGACAAAATTTTGCAACCCTACACATCTAGCACCCCCTATTTCGACACGCCTCATGTTTATTTCTAATTAAACCCCCTTTACTGTGTCACCTCCGCGCGATGTTGACGACGACATGGAACTCGCCTCTCGCATCCACTAATTAATATTTTAACCATCCACCCCACTCATCCCCGGAAAAAAAAATATCTCATCCGTACCGACGCTGTATGTAATCAATTTGGCCCGGACCTTGATGTCGCGTGTAAATAAGCCGTAATGGGATTGCCAAGAAGGTACAGTACAGCAATGTAGGCAAAGCTGGATGCAAATGATGTGTGGCTAAGAACCAGCCGATATTTAAATATTGCAAAAATAATTTCATTTTTTTAAATACAAAAAAAGTGGCGAAGTTCCTCCCAAGCTTTGCAACGACGTTTATGTCAGCCGCACTGTATAACTTAGTGTCGACGTCATTATTTTTCGGCAGTGTTGGGAGTTGGCTCTTTCTTTACGTCGAATCTAGGGGCTGTGTAAACGTCGGAAGTGGTGGCGTCGCACATAAATTAGACACCGGAAGCCTTGAAATGAGGAAGGAGCCCCGAAGAACCTGGCAGCAGGTTTCCAATTTGGTTGCCATGAGACAAGGAGGTGAAGGAGGGAACGTAATCGAGAATCGATGGCGTGTATACCCGGCCACTGAACGTAACTACTATAGATGTGTGGCAGATTAGCAGCAGGAGAAGTGAAGGCTTGAGGTGTTTTCTTGAGGAGCGACGGCACAAATTACCACCACCCATAAAAACCCAGCATATAAAAATAGGGTATGGTCTACCCCCAAAAAGTTGAGGGCACGTTAAGTTACAATGGCAGCAGGTATGGGCCCCCCTCAAATTGGAATTACATGTGGGAATCGATACGAGAATGGAGCATTCCCGTGCTGACCGGAGCTCTTATCTCAAAAGGCGGGCACCCCCCTCCAATTCAGATGGCATATCGCAAGGGGGCTTGGGGTATGACGAAAAGGCCCGGGCTTTTTGCGAATTCCATCCTGGCCTCGTTTCGTGTCGTACAATCAATGTTAGGATGGCTATCTTGCTGAAACGGAATATAAGAGAGGAGGGTGGGAGGTATAGGGGGAGGGGAAAAAAAGCATTATTTTCCTACTTGTTTTACTCGAGAACTGTTATTATTTGAGATGAATATGCAATAATGGTGGTGTACAGTGCAACTACAGGGCATGGAAACGCGTACGGCACATCTTGCTTTTATATTTATAGTATATACTTATGATTGGAGGGGGCATGTAATTCGTGTAACTTATAGTCATGCGATAAGGATTATTTTTATGTAGACCCTTTCTTGCAATCGGATATCATAAACTCATTTTATTACAATCATTTTTGATTGGTTATCGGCCGAATTTGAGTGATTTTTTTGCCATTTACGACCCTTCCCATTCACTGAGTATACCTGCTTTCACGAACGATCAGAGTCACATTTTAACCGAAATTGAATTAAGCATTGTGTAATGTGGCCTTGACGAGTACTTACTGATGGTAAAGTCAGTTTTTCAGTTGAACAATTACACAGCCTCCTATTGAAAAATGCATGGAAAAATTCAATCAGAAAGAATGCATTATTCAGACATCAAACACTCGGACAGTATTTTTGATATATTATGCGATTCAAATGTGAATGATCGTTCTACATTTCAGACCCTGAATTTACAGGGTGGTGCAGTGTCCAGTTCATCAGTTCTAGAGAGTGGAAAAGAGAGAAGTTATGGGGCTGTTAACCGTAGCAATCAGTTGATGAAAATTTCACTCACATATTGTTGCACACATGATTTAAGATCAGTAAAATTATACCTCTGCAAAAGAACGTGCAGTGAACGACCGTTTTAATAGTTCTTCCTTCAGCTGCATCCCTAACCGAGCTGTCAAATCATACTCGGAGGATGTTGAATTGCCATTTTTTTTTCGAGTCCCTCAGGGAGTTATAGGTATGCGGCGCATGAAGGTATACGTAATGCAAGTGGAGCTCATTACCTCCGTCGTTAATTCTTCATTGGGCGCTCTGGTTTTGTCGCCGTAGCTGACCATATGTCCATGGCTCATCTCACTGCGGAAATTAATTAGTCTATTTTCACCCCCTCTGGCATTTATTACTACACACAGTGTGTAACATCCATAAATTCCGGCGCGAAATGCGCAATTTGGAGGTAATACAGATGCATATGTCCCTCGGATACCTTGCGTGTTAATATCGACGCTGTAAAAGAAACTACATTGTGTAGCCCCATTACTTTTTCGAATCTAAACGAAAGAGAGTGTGGCATGGATGATGTTATTGCAACCTGCGCTTCTTCTACCAGACATGAGCAGCCCATAAAAAATCCCAAAAATAATGCGATTCAATAGCCTTTCCACAGCCCTGGATGTCAATTTGCACCCTCGCCTACATTTTGCGCCACCGCCGAACCTAATCAACTGGCAATAAAAATATGAGGAATGATCCTAAAAATGACGTCGCACGCCATTACGCTCGAATCATAGCCAAGCGATGCTCCAAAAATAAGACTTTGATGTTTATTAAAGTGCGATGCACAATGCGGAAAAACTTCCTGCAGTTTTTTTTTCCAGGCTCACATAATAAACGTTTATCCTACTGGTTGGGGTACAGGACATTACCCTATTCATGTGCAGCAAGTTCCTAAAGGACGCATTAACCCAGAATTAAATGGGTCGTCACTTTATCGCCTAGTTTTGGAGTGCGGATGGTCCCCCAAAAAAATAACTTTTGGAGTGTTTCTAAACAATAACTTGCTCAAATAAAAAAGCCTAAATTTTTATTGATGGCTCGTACAGTGCAGCTTCATGCTCTACTTAATATGAAACGTGGTATAGGGAAAGGGGGAATGCCCGGGCTTCTCTTGTTTGTGTCCTTTAGTCGTCGAGTGACCCTTGACGACGGGGTGGACTAACAAAGGTCTTTGTGCTAGTCCCTGAAGATATCAAGAGGTCCTGCTCACAATTTGGTCGTTTCATAATATGGAGTGTAGGATCTGGTCCCTAGGGAGCTGTCAAAAATTCGGGAGGGATGGGGGGGAGAGGTTGAAAACAAAACGCTGGATTTGTTCCCATTAATCATGTCCAATTAGAAGATTATTGTCATGCAGCTTTTGCTAAAACCCCGACCTGTATAACCTTTTAGTGTCTTGTTGTTATTCTTGTTTAGTCATAGTTGGGAGTTCCCATGCAGTTTCTCCAATCGCTGTTATTAGCCTGCTTAACAGTTACCATAAACTTGCGCAATTAGAAGCATCTGGTTGGAAGAGCGTCGGAAACGAGCTGAATAGTAACGGGCTTTAGAGCCGCTCAGCCAGTCACCGATTTAACCGCAAGTAAAACAGTACTCATTACGCCCTTTTTACAATACAACGCGGCTCGTATATCAATTTAAATCTATCTCAGCGCACTAGTTGCATTCCAGCAAAAAAAAATAGCTGAAATCAGCGGCATGCTCCCAAAATCGCTTTTCTCCAAAAAGGTTAATTACAACATTGTAATGAGGTAGAATGTTTATGGTCGAATAGTTGGACCTTTCTCCCATTTCGGCTGCATTGCTGCTTTTTACTGCCCCGAAGGATATGCAAGTCTTACTGTAACGGCTACGTTGTTAGATATTACAGTACTTGTGGCGAGAAAAGCATGACGAATTTCTGAAATAACTGCAAACTCCAGGAGGCAGATGGCGTCTGGTGACTTCATTTCGACCCAAAGTTTCGACCCTTCCCCCTCTCCACCTCCAAAAATTTTTGTCGGGCTGCAATATACGCATATAAAGCTCCCAGCACGTTTTCTCGACCCTGGATGGGGGGCTACCCACTTTCCTCCTCAGCTGGAGAGAGCCCCCGCATGGTTTATCCGCACACTAATGCGACGAGACTCCATCTCGGAAATTCCTTGGACTTTATTTCTGCAGCGTTTAGTGCTTCCACCGTCTTTTCCGAGGAAACAGGGCAAAAGTGTGTCAGACACTGGAGCCAGAGGGTCGTCCCTTAATTCTTGCAGGTTGGTTTAGCACGCTCAGAGAAGAGACCTGACGTTCCTGGCCCTTTTCACAAAAAAAAATGTAGGGTACAAAAAAAAAACCTGGCCCATTCTCTCAAATTATGGCGGCCATGGAGAGATGAGTTTAAGACTAGAGACGGATGCCCTGCCCTGTTTGTCTCCTAAAACGACCTGCGGCAACTTCATGAAAACGCCAGCCCCAAATATAGAACCACGCAGGTTATGTAAATATTCCCGCACAGAGTAGCTACAAGAGAGAGACATTTCAGCTTAGCGTTATTTAGACTACTCCGGCATATTGTTCATGATGCAATTTTTTTTAAAAGGGCTGAGTTTAGTGTGCTCTACTTTTGTTGTTAACTTCTGCTCGGAAACTTGTACAGTTCGAGATGTAGCATACAGTAATAGAGGTTGTGCAGTGAGATGCTTTTAAAAAGTCTATTTCCAGCTCCCTGCAGTTTAGATGTCTACTTCATTAGTGTATAACAAACTGCAAACCACAATGGCATTACTACCGGTTCAAGAAACAGGCTTATGTTATACCTTGTTACAGGATTTGCCAATTTTTGGAAAATAATGCGTTCAGGTATACAGAAGGAAAAACAGCCAGATTTGTGCTACAAAAAGGAAAAATCGCAATAGACCAGCCCTTACATTCATTAAAAATCCGTTCTTTGTTCCAAGCCTTTTATTATCCTACAGAGAAGATGCCTTCGAGAAACATAGGAAAGAAGAGACGCCTACTCTTTCGTCTTTGTCGCCGCAGGCATTGATTACTTCTCTTTAAAAAAACATGCAGTAGGGAGAGAAAAGACTGCGGCTTCCCTTTCATTAACAAAATGCCAATTGGAAAAAAAACCCTGAAGCAGAACGACCCGAAATTGATTTATACAACAACAATATCCATTTTTACCGACCCGGTCACGATCATTGCATCTCCTCACTTGACAACACCTATCATTTCGCACAGCTTTTTTTTTCTTTTCTTACATAATTAACTCGCATGATATCGACAAAGCGAGAAAGGTAATGGTGTAACATCATTACTGTAAAAAGGGAAAAAAATGGGTTGGACACGCGGAAGTGCACGCGTTATAAAGAACGACTCCGGTCATATCTTTTGCCCCCTTAGAATGTTATATGCCCTGAGATATAGCTTCATATCCCGAAGGAATGATACTGCAAAAGTGTTTTTCCAACCGTAGCCAGCGCATTGCTTATCTCTTATTTTGGGACGTAAACGAAATTGCAGGGTGGTCCAGACTTGGCAGCCGGATGCGATATGCAGTAATATCTCTCTTTTTTTTGGGGGGGGGGGGGNAATGCTGGCGGCGAGTTCTTATGTGCTGCAACACTGCAGACACGTTTTTTCCCTTGAAACAAGGCATCGACTTGTTCTCCCCTCGTGAACTTTTTTTTTTGGTGGGCTGCTAATAGACTTGTAGCGTTTAGTACTACAAAGTATCGCCGCTGCACGTGACGTCTATTGCCAGGACACTGTCATTTCACCCCGTTTTTTTTCCTGGTGCGTATATTTACCCGATCAATCTTGAATGAGTCATGGAATCGATCAACCTAAAACTCGCCTGTACTGAACCGCGGGATCAATGGCCAGGTTACCCCTCTCTCTCTCTTTTTTTTTAGAGCAAACAGTGTTGATACTATAGTTTTTATGATCACGTGTTTCCCAGCAATGTACAGTGCAATCGAATATTTTATACTAGACACTGCTCGTTGTGTCTCTGAAATTACTACGGACAAATTGAGCACCATCAGGTTCTCAATGGTGGCGTTACGTATTTTGGTGGCGGCTTCCGGAGTTATCTTTTTTGTGCGTGGTATGTGTGCGACGCCCCTGGAAACCAGTGCAGACTTTGCAGGCAACTAACGCAGGATGGAGAAAAAGTGGCCAAGCTAATAACCACGAGCAGGGGCTGCCGGCACGAGTAATTTGGGAATGGAGTTCCAGGAAAATCATAGCAGCGATGCACTGGCATGTTGTCAGGAGTGGCGTTCTTTTTTACATATACTTGTAGATATATATACGAGCAAAGGCCCTACATAAGGGGGTTGGGTTGTACAGGGAGGGAGGGAAGCTTGGCCATTATCTGACCGTGTTTGGGGCCGTCCTGCCCTAGGGGACGATCCGGGAATGCAAAGACTGGTTTTCCTTACTACTGCAGGGCAAAGGAGAAGGCCAATTAACTCTTCTGTGCCTCCCAAAACCACCTTCCAAGTTGGCCTTTCTTCGTCTGATGTAAAAAGCCAGCTTCCAATAGATTCCTTTTTTCCCTTTGTTTTGTACTGTAAACACACTGCTTTACTGCAATCCTGTTTTTTAAAAGCATGAAACTGTAAAATTCTTCAAATTCCAATTTTCGTTTACAGTGCAGTTAATGTCAGTTGGTGTGATTTAAAAGATTGGCTCTCGTTCTTGTGCCACTCGGATCCAAATTGATGGGTGGGATATGCCTCGCTTTTTTGGGGTAAATGTCAGGAAGGAGGAGGAAAGGATATTGACCACCTGATTAAATGGGGGGTGCAAATTATATGCCATGCTCTGTAATGAACGTGTTTAGGAAGAAAGTTATGACAATATCAAGGCTCTCGAACGGCTTGGTTTTATCGCGGAAAATTTTATGATTTTAGGGAGTCATGGTCAGATGAAAATAAGGGGAACGGGAGCAAGTTCTTAACATGTGAAGGACGCTAAACACTTCTAGGTTGTGTTGTCAGAAGAAATTGCTATTTGTTTAAATACCGGGGGGAAGTCGTGGGGGAGGGTTATCTCGACCGGGGAAGGACCGGATTTGGGCCCGTGATGGATGGGTACTGGCGAGAAAAATGATGACCTCATTACGTGTGTATAGAGTTTCAGACCAGACCGTCTAGAGTTGCAGTGACACGAGAGAAAAGGATTTCAAAGCCTGTTATGCGTGAAGCCATGTGTGGTTGTTTTCTAGTTTTTTTTCCGAATGTTCAACTGGGGCGAACTCGATAAATATTTGCGCAAATTTTGTTTTGCCTCTAAACGTAGCATTCAATATCCTAATAATTTATTTTAAAAATGTTTCATTAGTAGTTGTAAATTTTGTTGGCGCCTTGCTCCAATTATGGAGAACATTGCCTACGTTTTTTATTTGTTCAATTGACAGGTTTTTGTGACTTTATTATGCAGAGTACGTTTCACTGTTTTTCCCTGGTGGCAAAGAGTATTCAAAATAATTATGTTCCCGAGAAGAAGGCTTCGGTCCACCGGAAAATATTCATTCCTCGGGGAAGCTGACTTTTATGGAGGTTGTAACAAGAGACCCCGCTCACCATTAGGCGCGACTTAGAAAATGTAATTCACAACGATCCTCCTAATCGTTTTATTAAGTGACGTGAGCAATTTTGTACACGAGAGGAATTTCGAATTCACTGAGCCTCACACTCTTAGTGATTTCAAAAGGCTGACTGGCAATTCATTCAGATTCAATATGAAGCATGCTACGTTTTTATTTACTCAGATGCTGCTTTAGAGTTGGACATTACAGCATTATTTTATGAGATTGTCAACCAATGTCCGAAACATCTGATTACATTTTTTTGTTGATAGCCCATGGACCATTTTCTTGCCATGGAAAAGAAAATGGTCCGTATATGGAGGAAAAGTTATTTTCAGTTTCAACTGCGGTCTTCCTCTGGCGAATTGACTTTTCTGCTCGGAAACAAGGTTGAAATCTCACGAACCCCATTGCCCAGTCTGCCACGGAAGACTAATGGCAGTTTTTGGGGGCGTGTGTGTAGCCTCCAGCACCGTTCAACCGACCTCTGGCCGCGATCTTTTTCTCCTGAAGCTGTGGAGCTAAAAATGATGTCGGCATAAAGCAGCTTGATAATGACGATGCGACACATTCCAGGGCTGCGGGTTCGATCCCCCTGCGGAATATGGGGCGGAGAGAAGCTGATCTAATTTGTCATAAGCCCAGCAGCATAATGAAGGGTACGCCGTGTGGGCAAATGAGTTGCACAGTTCGGATACGACGAACAAGTCGTCACCTCTCCTGCTTTTCTCTGTGGCCCCCTCCGCTTTTCCCTGACAGTATTATCACCCGGAGCTAAAGGAAGGATCGAAAAATAAGATGTAATTTCCCGGGACGAAATTGCAGCCGGGCCTCGACTCGTAATGGCATCACCCGGAGGGGACACTGGTTTGTGCGAGAGAGAGAGCTCCGGAAAAACCCACCAAGTTTCTCAATCTTTTGGGCACAAATTCAGGTTGCTATATATACCATTATTAATACGACCGAGGATTGGGGCAGGAAATTGCATTCAATTTTAGGGAGTTACCGCCCCAATTTCTTCTTCTTTTAGTTGTTATTATTATTAAGTTTTTGTTATTATTACATGAGCAGACCCTTTCACGACCGGTGCACTGATTGGGGCCACTCTTTTATAATCTTTTTGACCGGCTCTTGGAAGGGTGATTTCATGCTCTTTGATTTACAAGATGGCTCGAAGGTTGGTTTTCCGAGCAAACAAGCTGACAATTATCAGCACGAAACTTGGGAGCGTCCTCTTGGGTTTGGAAAAGCCTCGTTATTTGCATTCATACTGCATTATATACCACCAGATAACTGAACCTGTGTTTTTGTGGTTTTTCTTCCAGGTATCGTGTTGTTCTTTGCATCCTGTGGGAGGGAAAGCGGAAGACACACCAGACCAGAGGCCAGTATCCTATCATTATGATATTACAGCCGTTCGAGTATGGAATATTTTTGTCTCGTGTCGGGAAATTTTTGTTTAATGTTTCTCCACAAAACGCGTTGATGTTTTACTGCAATTAATTGCATCCGGTCGCTCCCTGGTTGGATTTTAATCAGGAAGCATATACTCGGATAAACGCGTTTGCTTTAAAAAAAACAGAGTGGCGGCCTTTAAAAAAACTGTGGACACGCGGCAGAACCAAGATTTTATGTGCATGACCGGGTATACTGCACTGGGACACGCTTTTATTGCCATTTTTACGCAAATTAGATACGAATATGGCCGTGGAAAAAAAACAGCGTCCGCACTTCCAGATTATTATACCTGCTGCAATGACCATTTCGTCAATGCGATGTCCTCTAATAAAAAGTGGCAGGTCCCATTCTGCGAAAACCGTCTTAATTAGGGGTAGTAATTGGGCAAAGTCTCCTTTCCCTATCAGCGACCGAATCGGCCACAAAGACATGGCCAGTCCCGTAAATTTGTAATGTCCATTCCATGACAGAGCGAGGGTTCTTTGGATCTGATGGAGGCGCCCACGAACATGGGAGAAGCACGTGAAAAGTGTCGATAAGAACAGCTAGGCGCCGGCCAGCACACGATTTATGCCGGGCAGGTGCGCGACTCCAACACGTGCCGGCACAGGACCACGCAGCATCCCGTTGTCATTATACCCACAATCTCAGAGATTGACCGTTGGAAGAGGTTGGGTCGCTTGTTGGATAAACTCTGGCACACTAAGTCGAAAATTGTTGTATGTTTTTTTTTGTAAACAGCATTTGTGTAACAAAGGGATGAATCAGGTGGCGGAAGTGGCATCGCGTGAATGCCACTCGCAGCACAGGAATCGTTGTTGCCCATGGGCCTGTATAGCCTACAGAGAATGGTCTCTTTTGTTTCCAACAGGCCGGATTCACCCACACATGCTGCATGCGATCAAAGGGGCTTGAGAAAATCGGGTTGCAATTGAGTGGAGACCTGCTGGCCTGATGATGACGAATAAGGTCAAGTAGAGAGAGCGTGTTCCTCCAAGAGTCTCCTTGGGTGATGAATGAATGGTGCGCGACGAAGAAGGTTTGGCACCTTGCCTAGGAGGTACGTGGGTGCTGCTGCAAAAAGGGATAAGGTTTCTGGGATAACGCCCTGAAAAGCGGCGGCCTCATAAGCCATCCATTCCGCCGGACACGTCTGACTGACACTTAAATAAAAAAGTATCGGAAGGGAGTGGAAAAAAAGTGCTTCATATTTGTGCCAGTCATGGTGACTCGGTTGATTTCGGTTACTTCCGAAGACAGCCTTTTTTCCAATGTGTTGTCCGTTGCTGGACGCACCCTACTAGGCATGACAGTGATGTAATTTAAAAAAGTTGAGGTGTTTCCTGCCAGGTATATCCACCCATGGAATTGATACAACCTGACTGCAGGTTATACTCGGCAAGAAACGAAGTCGAGGGACGTGATTGCGCGACCAGGCACAAAATAGCCCCATAAATCAAAAAGCACTAGGTGCGACGGTGGAATATTAGTTTCGACTTGTACTGAAGTTGTAAGCACTCAACTCGACCGTGTGGTCAGGCAGGGCAATAAAGCAAGTAATCAAATTAGTACTCTAGCTTGCAAAGTTTTGGACACTGCTAAGTGCTCCTGATGCCAGGGAACCAACTTTCTTGAGGCAGGAAATTACCGAGCATGTAATTGGCATATTATAGGAGTATACCCCGCATGCCGGATCATACACTGGAAATAACAGAGTTGCATCTCTACAGCAAGGGGAACCAAACTTTCCCATTTTTGAGGCCCCAAATGTGTGGTTCTTTACATGACATAGTTTGAGTTTGATGCAGGCATTTTGGTTCCAATATTCCAGCAGATCCTCGGATCAATATAGCCTCCCGAAAGCGATACATTTTGTTATTCAGCTTTCTAAGGCAAGCAGCTATTGAATTTCGTATTTATACAGCCCCCCCCTTCCCGCGCCTAGAAACTTCAAAGACTTAGGCCCAGTCTGGAACTGGGCGCCTTTTATACATTTCCCATCCCGTGAGCGACCCCGAGAATAGCGAATGAGGATTCAAGTGGGAAGCTCAGGCAGCATTTACGAAACGACAAAAGGAAACAGAGCCTGAATAATGGCGGCGGCCGTGAGTGTAGTTCCGAGTGTGAGTTTTTCCAATGTCACACCGCGATGGACGAAAAAAAAAACCCGCGAGAGCTGCCCTCTTCCTTTGTTCTCTGGAGCGTGCCATTTTTTTCTGTCTTGCCAAAAATACATCTAGAGTGGGGGGGGGGGGATTCACTGCAAAGCTTGTTGCATTCTGGGACATTCCTAGGCAGCTAACTTTGGAAAAAGTTCACAAGGAACGTCACTCGGCGCAGATTTTCCTGTCTGATGATTTGTGAGATGATACCAGTTCTTCCGGAAAGCGGACAGATGTTTATTGACGGAGCGTGTACTATTTGACGAGACATTTTTGTGGCAATATATATCCTGGAAAACTGCTTTCATGTCCAAACAGCGTCAAGTCCACCCCTCTCATTTTGAACGGTGCGAGGCTAGAAAAAGACATGGACCTTTTCCGTCCAAGTAAGCTGGCATCAGAAAAAAAAGGGGGACATTGGGCGATGGAGCGAGTGACCTATAACCTCGTCCAGCAGCTGACGGTCCCATCTGACCAACCTACCATCGAAAATCCATTTAAGGGGTTTCTAGGTCGCACTCGCGCAGTCCTTGACGGCGAGGGGAGAAGAAGACTAGTAAAAATTGAAATTTAATTGGACATTTGAAGAGTTAGGAGCAGCGGCACTTGAAGTGTAGTTCTGGAAGATTTCTTGGACGGATATTGGATAAGGTCCAGCGGAGAGAGCGTTTTGGAAGATGAACTCGGATGAGTGATTTCAACTTTACCGCTCATCGCCTTCCTAAGTGTTTTCCAAGCCCTTCAAGTTATGTCGCCAGCTCCTTCTCCTTGATAACTTTTCTTTTCTATCTGCTGCAGGGAGGAACAGTGTAAAAACGAAGCTGGAAAACTTTAGAATGCTGGTAGGATTCGGTATATCCTGTTGTATGACACGTTTACGTACACCAGTTTTACATTGAAGGCACGCGAGGTTGCTCTTGAGTAAACCAGGATTAGCCTCTTATGCCAGGAACGGCTCTGAATTTTGAAGGGACCGTGTGCAGCGAATCTAAAAGCTCCTCATTATTAATGTCAGTATCCTTTTATATATATATATATGAAAAAATGAGATCAAAACGGACAGACATTTCACACATTCAAAGGCGACAGTGTTAGACCGCATAAATTAAGCCTCATTTTTTTGTGTTTGTGTTTTGCATACCAAGAGCTAGAATAATGGGCAGCCCTTGTTCTGACCACTTGCCAGCTCTCTCAGCTATGCGGAAATTTTTAGAGCCTATTTATCGGGACCGTTTTTTCCCCCCCTCCACTTGAATTCTCATGGGCCTACCTACTAGATGCATACTGACGAAAGCTCTGACCCCTTTTGGAATATTTTACAGCCTCATTGTCAGTCTATAGTTCCCTCTGGAGTATTACCCTCTTCATATTATCCCACCGTCCGGAATGAGAGCTTTCGCCGTAATGAGCTTTACGCAGCATCGACGTAGATTTTTTGATTCGATACATTTTTAATTACCAACCCCACAAGAGACTGTCCGAGACATGTGTTGGAATGTTATTTTTTCTATTTAATGGTCCCTGCTTGTTTGCTTCTGGATATACAAGCCACAATAGGCCGCACCGCGTTAACAAGCATCTTTGAAGGGCCCCCACTACGTGTATGCTTATAGGCTAATGAGGCTCTGATTAGATCGATGCTGTGTTACGCAGTCGTGACTTTAGCCTCAACAGAAAATGCTCTGGGAAGGGAGGTGCCCCCTTTTTGGCCAGGGTCCGACATGGGGTCCACCTTTTTCTTTTCTTAAATTCACAGGTGCAACCGGGTGCAACCCTTCTTTTTATGGCTACCCCACGGAATGTTTGTTAATTAATTGTTAGGCTGCAAAGTAGGGCAACGTCAGGTGCCATCATATTGAAGGCGACAGGAAAGCCTGGTGAAGGGGAGCTCCGCTAATGAGCTTAATTTCAGACGAAATCTTATTTGCATTCTCTTCCACTTGGCTTCACTGGGAATGCGGCCCCGTGCATTGCATATATTTTGCTGGCCCGACTATTGGCCGCTCATTTGCACAAAACTGATAGTTTTCTGCGCACTTTTTTTTCCACACTTGTTCGTGCCTATGAGATTAGCCTGAACATTTTTTTTTTTGGTGGCAAAAAAAAAGAGCGCGCGACAGCTTGACGTTTGTCGAAAGCGGCGCAGGTGAGCATTCACTCCGGATTATGCCCTCTAAAATGAAGGAAAACATGCTCGTGCCACTTGCATGCAGTCTCCATAAAGCACATTGTCGAGAGAGTCGACATGCACATAATGTTCCGGAGAGGGGGAGGGAGAAAGGCTTATAAATCACGCGGCGCATTATTCCGTGTCGCATGCAGAATTGATATTGCGCAAGGAAGGTGTTACACTAGCCAGTAGTTGGCATTTCATGGCTCTGTTTTCACCTAAAGTCGTATAATGCCCGCGTTTTCCAGAGCGGATTTATTCCGCTCGTGTCTTTTGCACCTTGTGTCACCCTCACTTTTTTTTTGTTATAGACGTAGTAGGTATTCCTTTGTTTGGTGCTGGAACTAATGGAGTGAGTCGTACTCTTACAGTTTCCTAGCCGTTGTGCAAGGTACGGGTATAGAGTAGTCCTCGGGTCATATCCACATTTCCAAGGCTCCTTGTTTCCCCACGACAGCCAGATAATTCGTCGTCTCTTTTGCCGTGTTTCCTGCCCGGAGGAGCAAGTTAGAAAGGAGGCCGCCGTGTAAAAGCTACGCGGGGAAATGTAAGAGAGACAGAAGAAAAAGAAGAGGAAAAAAAAGTTTGGCTGCATAATTAATTTACGGCTCAAGTAGCACGTTGCAGCCAGGGAATCTATCCGGGGCATTGGATAGAAGCACAGAACGACTTCAAAGACTGCGGAGGAAGAAAAAAAAAAGAGAGAAAAAGGCAGCAGACAAAAGACGTCGGTACCAAACACGCATTGAGAGCGAGCGATTAACGTTCTCGCTAACGAGTCTTTATGGCGCGTTTATTCTCATGTTTAATTGGAAATCCGCTTTTCGAGGAAAACGCCCCGGTGCCTTATTTTTCCAACCTTCTGCTTTTGGAAGGTAGGGTTCCTCCTACATTTTGGGTCACCTCACCTGGGTGCTGACCTTGGAAATAACAGGTTCATGCTTTCTGCCCCTGGTATAAAAAAAACTGAGGAGGGCGGATTAAGAAGAAAAAAAAAATTTGAAGGCGAAGGAACATAGTCGCACAAAAAAATTGTCTGAACCCAAACCACCGCGCGGTCTCATTAGCGCTTTTTGGATTGCTTCGTGGTCACTGTCAAGGCGTAGCTGCTGGAGAAAGGAATGCGATGGGAAAAGACCGGTCAGGCTTTTGGCCGCTTCAGAAGTGACTCCGTATGTTATAGTTGTAAAAGTATTAGAAAGACTCCTGCTGGAAAGTAACCAGATTGGCGGCTTCTTTATCTGCTGCGGCCGGAAACGATTCAACAATGTTGCAATTTGTGAAACTCGTAACCTGCACGATAAATACACACATATATACAAAACGGATCTTCCTGCCATCGCCCCCCTGAACGGATATTAATGATGTAGCTGCTACTATAAAAGTACGCTCCGATATTTTTTTAGGGCTCCATGCAAACAGGAACCTATTATTGGCACTATCTGATCTGTCCTATAGCTCCAACCGGAGGGGCTCTCATACATTAAACATTAGGAATTCGCGTTTTTGCGGGACAAGTTTAGGGACGGCAAAACCTGCAGACTGTTCGTTTTTTTTTATGTGTGTGGAAAACGTCTTTCAGACCAGCAATAATGTCATTAACAAGCCGATTGACCCTTGATGTTCTTCCAGCTCGGTTTGATATAAATTCAGGTGGTGGTAGCCAAGGTTTTCTTAACAACCCTCTCTAGTGTTGTGTTGTGGGCCCAACACCGGAGAAAAAATGGTCACCCAATTGATAATGTTAGTTAGAAGCTGCCAAACCTGTTCGAGCCCGGGTCCGCCACTTGCTTGGGCCTCTCAACCCCCAACCAGTTGCCTCAAATTGAATGGAAGATCGGAACTTGGCCATCTCAGAGGAGGATCTCATCAAAGTCCGAGGAAATTAGCTCCTCTTACTCTTGAAATGACGTAACTCGAGGGCTATCCCCCCTTGAAAAATTTGTCTTGTTGCTTGGTCTCTTAAACAGACGACTCCACCCGTGAAACATACATAGGATTAGTGTCAGTGTAAGTAAGCCTTACAAAAAGGGCCAAGTATATTATAATGGAATATCACACGCCGTTACTTTTTAATTATTCCGGGCTTAATTTTTAAAAGCGTCATTGAATAATATGTTGTATCATGCAGCAAATTGCAACCAACATGCCCTGAATTGGTGTATTCAACTCCACTCTATTCACATGTCATATCTTGTTGGAAAAATAATCTCGATGATCCTCTGTAGGTATAGTCGTTTTCTCTCTTCAAACAAACCGGTGTTTGATAGCTAGAGGCTGGAAACTTTATAACGCATGAAAATAATAGCTGTATTTTTCCAGTTTGTTGATGGTTATGGTTTCCGAAACTTGTCAGACTCTTTCTTTTTACTGTGGTCATTTTGAGAGGCCTCACGTGACCCGGGCTTAAGGCCAGCAGCGTATATATATATGCTGAGCAGCTGAACCCAACCGCCTTTGCGTGCAAGGAATCCGTGAATTAGGGTTCGGGGGGTAGGGCCCCCCGAAGCCCTGGCTGTTTGTGGCCAAAAGCATCGGATCGGACTGATTTCTCCGAAAACGAGGCCGATTCTGTAGGGAGGGGGAGTGGGGTGGAGGGAGAAAAGAAAACCAGATTGGAAAACCTGCACCGATCACTCGAGAAATGGAATTACGAAAATCGGCTTTCGACCCAAGCATATACACACACGAGGAGAAGAATATTAATGAATTCGTCCCCCCCGTATGTATAGACTCCCCTATTTCACCCCCCCCCCTTCCACCTCCAAATCTAATCGTAACGATCACAGGAAGGGCAATTAAGGAGAGTGGCAGCATTGTGTTGAATTTCGTACGTGCCCTGGTCAATAAGGAAATGAGACTAGGGCGAAAAAAGTTGAGCGACTTGATAAATAGCGTCAGAACCAATTTGCGATTGAACGCGGCACGCTTTGTGCCGCGTTTTTCCAGGAACGATTATTTTTGCGAAAAAAACAACATGAGAAATGAATAGGGCATTGTTAGCAATATGCAATTAGAGAACTATGTAGGTCTAGTTATTGCAAAAGCACAAGCAATAAATGTCCACCTCTGGCTATAGTACTACCAAAATATTTTAAAAGAAAATAATGAGTAAGTCTTGGTACATTTCATACATGATTTTATTTTTGAAAATATTTGGTGTGTATGTCGCACATTTTGTCGGTGCCAGCAAAATCCCGGGGATTAGGAGGGAAGGCAGCACCAGCAGGGGAGGGTTGGCGCGCAAAGAGAAAGTCAGAGTTTATTACCATGCAAATGAGAGGGGCACCCATGTAGAAAAAGTCGCCCTTTTACTAAAGAGGGAATCTCTGGGAGCTCATCTTGGGATTCATTTGCCCCGGTAATGCGGTCTGGGGATGCGTTCGGAATGCAACGCCTGCTGATGCACACAGCTATAGACTAGCAAGAAAGAAGACTGTTCAGAATGCATGTCGCGGTATTTTCACCCGCCCCGTGTGTTTCCGATCTCTTTTCTCTCTCTCACTTTTTTTTTGAGCAACACACGTGGGTAGGTCTGGACCGTTTGAAGGAGGAATTTTAAAGGCACCTGCAGGGTAGGTGGGTCCAGATCCCTGCCCTTTTTCGGGGTCACCTGCTATGCTTTGAGGGTGAAAATGTAGGCCGTGTTGCTGCTGCTCTGCGTGATCCGTTGAATTTGTTGCTACTTAATTTCTCAGCCCTTTTTATCGGCGTGGATTGTAAGTTACAGCACCTGCTTTGTGTGCATATCGTGTTTTTAGTGGGGGTACCAAATACCCACTGCGACACCCTCGCGGATTTCTACATTTTGGGGAGCAGCACCTGCTTCTCATTAGGCCAGCTTTTTGTGGCGCCGGGCTATCACCTGGAATTCCTTGATTCCAACTTCTGTTTGCGTTTGAAGGATATACCTTTTTAGGGGCGGTTTTTGCATGCGTGCCGAAACAGCTGGAGCGACGGAATCTTGTTTTTATCGCTTCCAATATTATCGGCTCCTCTTTTTTTATTATCTGGTACGAGGCAGGTGATCTACATGCCCAGCCAGCAGGTGGGGAATAACACGGGTGTCCAAAAAACCGACATATATCTCTGGATCTGCTGTGTTTCACACTCTCACATTTTAAACTGACTGCAAATGATGGGCGAGAGGTACTCTATATTTTAAATGATTACGTGTGTGTTTCTATAGTCTACCGCCATGTTTTTTTCTGTTTTTTTTTATCAATCATCTCGGTTCATATACGGCCTTAGTGCAGCACTACAGCTCAACTCAGAATTTAATTACGCAAAGATTTTCTCACAGGCGCTTTGAGCTGTGTTAATGGCTTCAATATTGGATTATGGCCAAACAAGTCGAGCAAGTCGCTTGCCCGGTGAGTGATCCAGAAAACTCTTGCTGTGTACACCACCAGTAGTTCAATGTTTGCCATCTCTCTAGTTGTGTTTATATAATGAAATTTGGACTGCAAATAAAACCCTCACGTTGCTGCTTCACACTTCCACTTTCCTTGCGAAAATCCAGGTCCAGCTTAAGGCCAAGTCCTGCGTGTGTGGAGTGAAGCAGGTGCACAGGGTCTGTGAGAGAGAGGCCTGAAGCTCCTCGCACAGACTCCCCTGGTTGGATTAGTCGAGCCAAAAGTAAGCAAGAGGAACCGGAGGGGGGCTGGCCTCTCCCAGAATGTGCAAATGCTGGATGGGGAAACAAAGAAGGCGCAAAGTTGGAGAGAGCGAGAGGAGGCTTTACTATGTGCAAAGCCTTCGTGTGTTCCTGCAGGCTTAACGGCCACTTTCACGGGATTTGATTCAGACACTGGAGTTATGGAATTATGGTCCCCCTGTTCCCCGTGTATGAGAGGCAAAAGCGACGGAAATTGGTTTTTGAACCTGCGGATGTGTAACATGCGGCCGGGGGTTTACTCTCACGGTCAGAGTTTCGAAATCGAACGGGGGGGACATTTATTAAAAAGTGGGCCACGCTCCGTAATGAAATACATGTGTTGACAGTAATTTGGTTATTATTAATGACTCGTGTCTATTAACATATTATATTTAATTACTGCAGGGGACCTCCGGAATTAATATTAGCTGGGGTATAATGCGTGGTGAAATTTTGCACTGAATCGTAATGTTGGGAGGGGGGGGGGGCAAAAACTGGTGATTGCATGACGGATAATGATGGCTGTAGCATGTCATAGCACTTGCGCCTAATGTTGAAAATGTACTAATCAGGAAAAATATGACTGACATACCGTCCAAAAATAGTTGGGCTAATACCGTAGTATCCTGACTCTATTCAACCATCATAACTCCAGCAAACGGAGTACTTTTGGCCGAATGTTTTTTGACTGGTAATACCGTCGCAAGTGACTGAGCCAAATTATTTTTACTATGTGTGAATTGACCAGTAACTTGCACGTAAATTGGGCCTAACAATACAATAAAGAGCGAAGCTGTCATGATTATTATTCCAGCAAGTATATAGGTTATGTATACACCAGCAGCCATGTTCTGCCTCTGTGCGTAAACCCCGAAAATTCCATAAATTAGTTACATTTCGCAGGAATTGCAAATGCGTAAAGTGGCAAACTGCCTTTCCCACGAGGTTTCGGTAAACTTTCAGAGAAACAGGCTTGACATTTATTACGAAATCTGTTAATATTGTAAACTCCCAGGCAAAACGGCAGAGTCCTGACATTGAAATGATACTTAAAAATTTATGACACATTCTCCTCGCATTTCCAAGAAATTTATAACCGGAGTGCCGCTGGTCATATCAGACCCTCACCCATTTTTTTGTGTGTGTGTGCTATTTCGATGCCCGTACCATGCTTTTGCTGGCAGGCGAATCGATAAGACCTGTTTCATTTCGACCCCCCCAACGGAAGAGAGAGGATACGGGGAGGATTTAGTGCGGACTGTGGAATTGTAAAGACCACTAATCAGAGAGAGGAGGAAATAATGAGCGATGTTTGGGAGGTGACTGCCAGGCAGCATCTAATTAATGTTCTGCAAGTCCCAGAGATTACACTATATAGAAAGGGAGCATGCATCATCCTTCTACTGTATATATACATAGGGACCAGATTGACACTTGACCACAGTGTGAATCATTGATCATGCCAGAGTAGGATTTTGCTAAAATTAATTTTAAGCTCTGCCCTCAAACTTTCCACTTGCCGCGCCTCGACACAGCAGGCGTCATTCTGCGAACTGCTGTATAGCCTTTTTAGCACATAGGGGTGATTCTGCCAATCTCCTGTCGTCAGCCAACATGTCAGAAAGTTCCTAACACTGCAATTTTCATGAGCTCTCTTAAAGCTTTTCGTGGTATTGTTTTCGCAGTTGTTGACAAGCAAAATCCTTGCATTTTGTATGTGGGAACTGTACTGCTGTAGGCTGTACTGTAAAATATGTACAAAAATGGGAGGATAATGGGCAGTACCCCCAACTTTATAATCTGTAGGCGTACTTAATGTTGTCCTGTTTACATAAATTTCGAGCCTCTCATGAGCTAATATTTGCTGGTTTACATTGTAAAATGTGGTCTACAGGCCGGTAAATACTGCAGGCACTGTTTGGTTGTTTCCAACAACTTTGTTTTTTCATTGTTGAATAAGCAGTTATTTCATGCAAATTACCGTTGGCAGTATCCCCGATTGGTACGCTCCATCTGCATAAGATGTCAGGACGCAATAATAATCAGTAAGGAAGCACGTGAAATCTTCTGAAGCTTGAACCCTCCTCTGAAGAAGTGCATTTTTGTAAAAAAAATTACGCCGACAGCTTCTTCAGGCGCCATATTTCATTAGGGTGCAGCACGGGTGCGAAGTTATTAAACTGTACGGATTCCCTGTCGGGACGTCATAAATCTCCGGGTGTAAATGGCAGGATTCGGTACATTTGACGCTCTCCTTCCCCCCTGCATATATTCACACACGGTTCGATTTTTCCTTCTTCTTTTTTTTCTCTCTCTCTCTATAGCTCCATACGAACCCAGTCCCAGTCACGTTTTACGACGGATGTCTAGTGTAATACGAAACGGCAGTCCTAAAAAAGCTGCGCCAACTTTTATTAGCCCGCAGCGTGTCGAAGGAGATGAATGCATTGCATGAACCGTGTAGGCCTCGTCAGATTGGGCGAATTCGAAGGTATTGAATTGCCCACCAAGTGTGATTGTGTTTCTACGATTTCTCGTCAGGTTCTCCTCCCTTGACATACGCATACATTTTTTTTTGTCGTCTGCTGCCAGTATTGATCTGAACAGCCGACATGTGGTTACCGGATGTCTCTTCTTTTGGATTATATAGTCCAGGCTGTAGATAGCTGGCAGTTTCAATTATTTGTGGGCCGTTTATGTGGCCTGGCGCTGTGGCGATCTTTCATCCGTGTCATCTTTACGGTGCTTTCACTCTCACTAGCTTTCGACAAACTGCGCCATTAAAGGGTCTCTGCAGGCGCGGCTATGTCTTGAGGTGCCAATAGGCGTGCTAATTTGGCTGCTGGCTTTTGCAATATTCGACTACAGGGTGCATCATGCAGAGGTGAAAGACCCGACTGCTCCGTCAATTTCTTCCACTGTGATTTGTAGCCATTCACATCCCGAGTGAGTTATAGCCATTACGCGCTGCGGACATGGACCGGAGTCATACTGTTGGAAAAGGTTTTATAGTCAGCAGTATCCCAAAAACGGAGACGTGGTTTTTTCTTCTTCCCTTTTCCCCAGCAACAAAACAACGGGACGAAATTTCAGCGTTTTATGCGCATGTATGATTTTGGGTAGGAGGGATACATCAAGTTTATTCCCGCGGTGTCGTCCCAAAAAATCAGGCAGGCCCAATGAGAAACGGCGGGAACCTCTTGCGAATCCGTAAAGGAAGAGCCGTAAAATCTGGGAAACATGACCGGGTGATGTATCGCCAGCCAATGGCATACATATTAACTTGTCGCCACATTGGTTGTAGACTTGGGCTTGTTTTGGCTGGAAGGCCCGCTGCGTTTGGCGAAAGTAATAGCAGGAAAAGGACCAGATGATTTGTGCACCATTCTTTTGCCGCGAAAGATTTGTGTACGGGACACCTCAGGAATGTTATGATACCACTTTTTATATGGCTGATTTTAAAACAAAAAGTACTATAACCGACCTTACGTGCATGCATGCATGCCCGCTTTAAAATTAAACCGGGCGACTCTCTCATAGATCGTTGTTGCGCAGTGGCCGCGCTCCATGATTTCATTTAGTTGTGGAAACCACAACATTCGGCAGATGCGTTTCAGTGGCCTCGCATGGACAGCATTTGCAGCGTTCCAGTTGCACTAGTTTTATACACCGCATTTTGCTGCTGCCCTCCATGTCAAAACAAATGCAAACTTGTAATTATTGGTAGCCGAGGCTATTCACCAAAATAATGGCCATAATGGAATATGCAGCAAATATATAACAATGCTGACGGCCCTTTTAATGCTCACTGAACATAATAGTTACATTCAAATATTAAATGGAAAACCAGGTCGTGTTCGCCTGTTTACACGGCATAAATATACCTCTGCCCAATATACCGCGGCGACTTTCTTGACTGTTTTGGTTACTATTTGAACCTGGCGTGCAATGCAGGGTACATTCCAGGAGTAAATATAGATTGTTGCCAGGAATGCTAGCAACATGAAAATTTTCCTGAAATAACATCAGCACAATATGGAATAAAGAATTTCCTTCTTTCACATGTACCAGCAGAGTTCCACGCAAAGGCTCCTTAAAATATTAAACTGCACTTTAGTCGTTTTATGCATGGGTTCTTTTTGCGGTGAGTGAAACCAAGATTTTTATTTTTAAGCCCTCTGTTGGAAACCCAAAGTCCGGAATCGCCATGCACTCCATGCCGTTGTTTTTTTTCCATTATATATATTTTTATCACGGCTTGTTGGCCGCGCTTTGATATCTCCCTCCGCGTGCATTATATGAAAGAAAGATGTCGGAATAAATTTTTAAAAGCGTGTCAGGAAAGGCATCCAGGCGTCAACCCAGGACTGGAGATAATCCCAGTTTAGTCAATGTCACCTGCATTGAGAACAGAAGGTGTGAAAGATGTATCCGAGCAAGAGTCGCGTGCTTGGCGAGTTTCTTTTCCATTCCTTGGCAAGTGGCCCAACACCTCATCTTTGTAACCCCTTTTCAGTCCTTTGAGCTTATTCGAAGGTCCCTGTTTTGCCTATATTCTCGCCAAAAAAGTACCTGGCTCTATAAAAAGGTTCGCAGTTTTACCTGGCTTCTTGGGGGCCGATAATTACTGCGGATGGAATTGCGTGGTGGGAGATTGTTGCCTGGAGGAGTGTGCAAAAAAAAATCTTAAGTAGAGCGACGTTCAATCCCTGCGTGTTGCCAGGGGGTTGAATACACACACATATACATGCTGAGGCTCAGACACGAGGAGAATGCGGGCGTCCGTGTGAGACGAGAATTTTCAGAACGGATTAACTTTTTACGCGACAGGTGTTTTGCAATCCGGGGGTGTCCATTTGCACGTAAATGAAGTTATTATTGCGTGTTTCTTGCCAGGTTTTCACATGCTTCGAGTAGGGGGGGGCCAAAACTGCGCTAATAACCGCCACGATTTTTGTGCGTGTCACAACCGGGGGACTAAAACGCACGTTACGCCCAAATCATTTCTGACGTTTGGTTTGTGCTGCATGATATGGTCAGACAAGGGGCCCGGGGAACAGACGCCGACGGTTTTATTTTCTCCTTTTCGTCAAATGCTGCGGCAGTGACAGGACCTGGCAAAACACAGGCGTCAACATTGTTCTCACGTGCAACAGAAGGGGTTATGTGCCCTCCAGCAGTTGCTGTCCTGTCAGCATTGTTTGACGTGATCGCTTAATTGGCTTCCCGGGATAAGATTGAGCGTATTTATAAGCCAATACATATGGCTGCCGTTACAGGGAGGCCTACTGCTCAAGTCCACCGTTGTATTTCGCAAAAAAAAAATGTCCAGATTCTGAACCAAAATCTTTTCGGGGCTGGCAGCTTATTCACATGTCATTGATTCGACCCAGGTCACAATGACATAAATTCAACAATGGAACTGGTTGAACTTCTGTAAACTTGATCCGTGCACCACCCTGTATGCATTTTTTTTTGCACATAGCTCCTATAAGGGCCGCTTAACTGCATGCTGATCCTGTACAGCATTCGTGCGTGTTGCTGGTCACGAGTCCAGAAGGTGTCAGGTTTCCAGTGGGAAATGTTTGACCTCGCATAGTGCGTATAGACTCCCGGAATTTAGATTGTCCTCTTTTTATCTTATTTTGACCAGCTGTTTTTTTGGGGTGTGGATCTGCGCATCACGACTGTTGTATACGGAGCAAAAGTGTGATAAACCTTTTAATGACTCCTCTGGATAGCTCGGATGGCGTTTCTGGACTAATTCACCACATGGGGGCCACCCCCGGTCGGTCACGCAACCCACCCTGTGTTCGTTATGGTATTGAAATTTTTTAGCTGCGATAATCGCCCGGCCGGTCTAAAACTTTGATGGACTGGGGGTCATTTATGCCACTTCCATAAATTGATTACTAGGCCGCGAGCTCTGGCTGGCCCCCGAGATGAAAGTGTGCGAATTATTTCTACTGACAGACCCCAGCGCTATATTGATTGTCACTATTATGCAATAAATAAATTTCTTAACGCACTGTAGATGTAAACATCTGCATTGCAGTTCTTGGCCGAATCACTGACCCATCACTCTAAGATTGGGTCTAGACTTTGGGTGATTGGTTTCTGTAAGGGCTTACCTCTGTTTCGAACCAGGAAAGGATTTTCTAAGCCTAGTTTTTTTTGAGGCAGGGGGTCGACTGAGGCTGTGTTTTACATCCCCTCCCCTGGAAAACCAACTTGGTACAGCCATCTGTGGAAGTAGCCTAGAGAAGAGCCTATTTGTCTGCTAGTTCGAAGAGCAACGTAGTGCCGTCAGAGACGAGCTAGGAAGAAAGATGGGGTGCGGGGCTTTTCAATTAACCAGTGGATTGCCGTTCGCAATGGGCAAGCTTTGGGTAGACTTCTAGACGGAAGGAAAGTACAGTACACAACTGATTTATACCTGCAGCACCTGAGTAGAATCATACCCATTCAGGTTTTATTTTGTTAGATGACAGAAGCAGGGGTTTCAGTTATTAAAAGCTATACCTTGCTGTGTTTGGACACCTTTTGATTGATAAGTGATTGAAGTTTTGCCGGGTATATAGTGCTGGAAAGGGTTTGAGGACAAAAAGGGTTTCATCAAGGGAGAACAAAAGTGAATGGTGGGGTTTACAAGGTTTCGATTTCCGACTTGCTGGTCGAGAGTCAGGGGTTCCGGGGACCTGGTTACAAAGGCCTGAGGTGGAGGTGAACCCCTATCAATTTCTCACACTCGGCTCAAAGTTTTTCACCGTCTCACTCTACAGTTTCAGCCCAGGGTGTTTTTTTGGTAGCTTATATCAATCACTGATCATTGGCTACCTGCAAGAGTATAAAGGTGGAAAAAACGTACCCGAAATCCCAAGTATTAGGTGATGTTGGAACTTCCTGTGGTACTAAGATTTGCATGAAGCACGGCGTACTTTTGCTCTCTGGGCATATTCTTGGTGATGAATGACATTTTAATAACCTGTCAAGTGTCTTTTTAATTCCCGGGCAAAAAGTAATCTGCGATAGGCTTGCGAGGTAGGGCCTCTAAGAAAACGGTATTTAACGCCTGCCTGGTTTCTGATAACTTTAGAAGTGAGCAAGTACCAGCAATATGTTAGGAGCTGATGCTTGACTCGTCAGAATTCAATTAGTTACTCTTTAATGAGTTTTCGGAGATTTAATTCTAAACTACTAAGAATTTTTTAAGCTGCTGATTTTTAAACAGTTGGTATATTATTGAGGGATTCGTGAATGGAAAATGTCAGAAGTCACGAAGGTGAACGATTATGCATAACTTGACTTTTGCTATTACTGTACAAGGCCTGATAATAATGCAGCCACGAGTTTCTGACATAATCATGCATAAGCTTTTTCCACCCCTAGATTTTTTTTCCCCCCAGAATTTTATGTTCCCAGCAATCGATCTACAACTTTACATTCCGAAAAAGGAGGCCAGACCCAAAAATATTAATCTGATAAAGAACCAAAGCAGATCATGTTATTAAATGGAAAAGTTTCTACACGAGTTCGGATTTCATTTCAACTTTCATTTCTAATGTCGACTTTTTTTTTAAACCAATACTTAGCAGGACTTTTACATTGAAAATATATATGTCCTACGAAGAAGGCCTCCAGGGACTAGTGGAATTTCCGCAGACTCCAGGTATATTGTATAGAGTTTTGGGTAGGTCTATCAGAGACACTGCAGGGGAGGATAAGCAGGCAATTCAGCAAAGAGGCGCGTAACTTATCAGGCTCCAAACTGGTATTTATGCCATGGCAAGCGCGGAGTGGCAGCTGGAGCTTAATGATGGGGTGAAAACGGGACCTCCAGCGCACTAATGGTATAAATGCGGAAAGCCAGCTGGCAAAGTGGGAAAGTTTGGAGACCTCGGGCAAAACCCCGGACTGCACTTTCGTTGCCCTAACTAGGAAAAGCCTGGGCCCAAAGTAGACAAGGCGGGCGTCCATATTTATTTTACCCCTAGTACTGACTGACCTGGCTAATAATAATTTTTTGAAAAGAAGTCAATCCGGCAGAAATTTTTGCTCGCTGAATCAAAGTTTTGCGTCCGGGTAAAATGAACTGCAACGTCCATTCGTGCCAGCAACACTGGCGACTGTGATTGGAAGCCACTCCCTGGTGGTTGGGCAGATCGAATTCAATGGAATGGGGCTCCGGTGGCAAACGGTGCTCCATCACACGGGCCCGTCCCACTGCTGTCACCAGCACTACGGGGATTGACCGGAGGCCACCGTACTATATAGCTCTAGATCCACCTCTTTTTTTCAGTCAAGCAGGTCACTCTTGCCGGCGATTCTCCATGCCCATAATCGTGCCTCATGCTCTCCTTTTGCGCTATTGTCCTGCCAAAGCGAGGGAAACCTGATTTTGGCACACCAAGAGGGATGTGGGAGGCTGCAAAAAATATCCAGAACGCAGGGGGCTTTTGCAAAAAAAAAATTGCAAACGCGAGCATCGCTGATGTTGCGTTGGCTACCATAAAATACGGCCCTTTTGTGCTTCAAAAAAAAATCCGGGGGACGTTTATTAATCCAGAACCACTAATAAGTTGCTCCACTATCATGCGCTCATAAATATTTATGTCACTTTTAATTCTGTTGTACAGCTAGATGCCCCGGCTGGTAAGCGCGAAAAGGAGGAATTTTCGCCGCCTCGTGACGTCGTCGTTTTCCATCCAATTGGAGTAAATTGTATCCTCACACGGAATGAAAAATAACGGCATTTGCATTTACATTTGATGAGCATGAAATCGAAATTAGCCGCACCTGTCATGTTCCAACAAGTGAAGGGAATGGTTGCAGAGGGGAAATCGCCCAAACCTGATTAAGAATTTGGTAATATCTGCTCCACGGCTCTAGCGGAAATTACGCCACTTCTCACTCGTAATCCAATTGGAGCATAAAGTGCGCTGTAACGGAAGAAATTGAACTCCAGCCCGTAAGTGTGCCGCTCCCGGTGTATTGAGGTGTACAGTCTGTGAGATCAGTGTATAAGGGAATGGATGTCATTCGTCATCCAGTTTATATTGTTGTCACAAAAATTACCAAATGACTCATATTAAAAATCATAGCTCAGAACCTATGGTGTACTGTACCATGCAGCATATAGATAGAGGTGGGCTAATTCGCGCAGCAGCTCATGACAATTTCGCAGCTTACTCATGACTAATGCAACGCTCCCAGGCAGTGAACTGTGTCCAAAATGGCTCTCCACTGGCAAGTTAGTGGACAATTGTAGCTATAACTTAAAATCCTCATTTCCGCCCTGGGGCCCATGGGAGATGTGCGAGAGTGAGAGGGGATGGAAAGAGAGAGAGAGAGAGAGAGAGAAACACCACGTGGCGTTTAGCTTTATGAATTAAGCAAGGGCCTGGAAATGAGCACCAACGCAGCCTAAAATGCCTGATAAATAATAGGCGAGCAGCAGTGATGGAAAGGGAGGAAGAAAGGTTGGTTTCCATGATGCCGTGTATCGCCGGCGTGTTGACTGGCTGGCGGATATCAGCATAAACAATAATTTCCTCAGCGCCCGGACTTATTGGGTCTAAGCGTGCGTTTCGTGTGGGAAACGAAAGGAACATGAACACCACAAGATGGGACTGATATACGCAACTCTTTATGACAATGTGCCTCCGGGTTGTGAATGTGCATCCAAGTGCACTGCTTTTCTTCTTGGGCGATATCTTGGCGTGATAGGCAACCCTGAAGCGGACTCTGATTTTTGGGGAGTACAAAGAAGGGTAATTTCCTACAGAGAATGGGGTTTGGGCCTGGGTCGATTGATGGAATTGCACCAAGTTTGGATGAGATATTATGGCGTGTCAAGCCTTTTTTCTGTAAGGAAGTGCGCTGGAAGGGGGGGGGGGGATATTTTCAGTCTTAATAACCACGAGTTTGATTGGATTCTTACATTCCGGTTCGTGCAAAACTGAAATTTATTATTTCCATACCTTTTTTTCTGTCCAGTGCCAACCCGATTTTGGGGGTATGTCTATGGGGAAATTTAAATTACTCTCCGAGCCATGTTCTCTTTTTTTTCAAATCGATATGCCAAGCGCTTCCGCAGAATCTTGTACTTTCCTCCCTATTCCTTCCCCCAGTAGTAATCCGAACCTGATGGCTCCAAGTAGAGTTCCAATAGATTCGAGACAAGGCCGAGGGATCAAATAAGATCACCTGCCTGAGAACGGATTTTTTCCCATCAGTGCTGGCTGTTTCAGTTTGGGTCTCCCAGTTTTTTAGTGGGGGAGTAGGTAAAAAAAATCAGTGACCTGGAACATCTCTGAAGAAGGTAGCCTAGAGAAAGGGGGAAAAATTGGGAACACGCGTTTTCTGCCCATCCCAGGTCGTTCCCCCGCACGACTCTTAAAAAAAAAATTTTGTCCGCCCAAGAAAATGGGGCTTCAGTACGGGTCACTAGGGTCGGACCTCTCCAAAATCTCTTTCTCTCAATCTCCTTCCATTTTTCCTATTCTCTGCCATCCATTCGTTTGGAAAACTCCTTTTTTCCCCCCACTCCCCTTCTTCGTAAGAGTAGGGTCTTTTTCTGCCAACTACAGCGTTGAGTCAACCTCCCCACTTGGCGAAATATGTACGGGGAAAGGAACCGTGAATGACCCGCGTGAGGGCATCCGGGAGGTTCCTTCCGTCGTCGTTTCCGGAGGAGACTGACCGAGAAATCCAGACCTCTTTTTCCTTTTGTTGTCACTACCTATCCGGAAAGTTCCACGGGACGCGACTTCTTTGTCCATCCAGTGGTAGGACATCAAGCTTAAAAAAAGGATGGATGATGCACGACCAATTTTGCTCAAGTTGTCTCAGGTCATGTTCGGGCACTGTTCGGGTCCGGTACAGTGTGTGACAAAAATGACTTTTAAATCCCCATGTCAAAATATAGCTGTCGGGCCCATGTTTTCGTGTTATTCATAATGCTTTTCAGCGTGATTGACGGTAAAAAGTGCTGAGCCGCTTCTGGGTGGTTGTAACCCTGTATTACCAGGCATGACCTAGCATTAACGAGTCTGCTCTCACAACATCAACAGGGGGGCCACCCACTTGATGTGCTGAAAACGAGGTACTATCTGGCCATACACTTTGGAAAACTGACCTTTGGAACGGAGGACACTTGTAAACCCGCCATGGGGAGCTTCCGGAGCTGGGTCTTAAATGGCGATCATGGCCTGGTCGTCTCTAACGAGTTTGTAAAGGTCGGCGTGGGAGTCCTCTCTGGGCTTACGTCAGTTTCCGGAAATCCTTCTCTGATGTTGCGGGTTGCTTTCTGCGGGACAAGAGGGATTTCGCAGGGCTTTTGTATACCATAGGCGTCACCTCCCGCTTTTTTTATTTTCTTTCTTAGCGAGTCGTGGGAAGGGAGATGTGGTCCGTTCCGGGCCGGTGCTTGTCTCGGATTTGCAGGCCTAATGAGGGGGGCTAGTCCGGGGCTCATGCAATGTAGTGTCGCACATCCGCTTCTGAAATGAAGATGGATGTGCAGGTGGTACTTTGCCAAATTTTTGGGAGGCTCCCGGGCCCGTTTCAAGACGTGTGTGCCAGCTTAATCCAGCAAGGTTGCGTGCGACCGATAAGCAAAAACGGGGAGGAGGGTATCCATTTCAAAATTAATTCCAACTTTCCAAATTACGTGTGCTGTATGCCCATTTTGCATACGACCATAACTCTACCGGGCGCTTATCAACGTTGCGTTTCTCGGCCCAACCTTCCCCCCGACCATTTGCGCAAAGTGATTACATTGGGAGTGAAAGATGCGGAGGAAGTGCAGCCAATAAGGAAGAGCAATTACTTTAATAACCGTGGTGGTGTTGAGCAGCCACGCGTCCATTTATGGTAGGTTGGTCTGTCGCTGGCTGCCGGGATTCTTCTGTCTTCATCCCTTTTAACTGATGACCCTAGTTATATGGAGGACCCCCCCTCCCCTTACCCCCCACCCTTCTTTTTTATGCAGGCCCATTTAGGTATGAATAATCTCTGGCTTCTTAGACACTGACACAGAGAGGAATGGGGGTAAACTAGGGAGGATCTGGCCCTTCTTCATCAATCATGTCCTTTTTTGTGTGTTCGCGAAAAAAATATCGGGAGGAAGGAACTTTGCACTGACTTTTTTTTTTAAAAAATGAGGGAAGATTCGACTATAAGTTTAGCGATATTTGAATAAGGAGACTTCATACTACCTGATATCGCCTTGTAATTGAGTTTGCGGATTTGGCAGCTCTGCTAAAAACATGACTTGGGCGTTGCACCACTATGTATAAGTACACATTTTTTATTTACATATTTGTGTTCATTTATTTACCCACGAGTGGTTTGCCAAATGTAAATGCACACTGAAAAAATCTTGTTCGTCGTATAATGCCAATGGGTGATGTGATTTAGTGCAACTTGGTAATTTTTACTGTAGTTGGGCCACCTTATAAAGAAGTCTGTGCGTCATGTTACGACTCTAAGGAACAGCCTCTTGATAATGAAAGTAATTTGAAAACACCTACTCCTTTCCTCCGTGAATAATTATGCGATTGTTATCATTCTCAAATAGGAGGCTGCCACCGTTTTAAATGTAGATTTAGCGGACTTGAATAATACACAGGAATATTTGCCTGGCGAGGGGAATGACCCTTGCTGAAGATTCATCCCTACAAAAATAATAAGGGTATAGCCATTGTCGTATACCTGCACCATCATAAGCCAAAATTTTTATTACGTGTCGCACATGCAGAAACCGGCATTATAACACAACTGGTTTTTTTTTGTAGTTGTTTTGCAAGTGACGCAAATTTATACCTCCCGTCAGCTATATATTCTAATCGGTTTGCAACAAAGTGTCCGGGACTCTTTTGCATAACACAAACGTGAAGGACATGTCAAAACGGGAAAAGGTCACATCACTCGACTTCTGCAGTTCATTTGCCAAAAAAAGAAGAAAAGTTGCAACCTCGGACTTTAAAAACGGATTCCTTCTGACTCGTGCTCAGTCCATTAGTGCAGGATACATTCCACGTGTGTATATAGTGTTGTCCATAGAGAGAGAGAACCGGGTCCTCTGGCCTTTTTGCCCCCTTTTGCTTGGGCCGAGGATATAAGGAATGGTGTCTCTGCACGCACGCCACACTCATCTAACCTACACGCAGAAGTCAAGCGCGCGACATTATTCATAATTTTCGGAAGGGTGAAAAACCGGAGGAAGTCTAGAAGGGGGCGGTTTTTCTGGTTTGCTTCAGGTTTTCCTCGCCACCTCCGCTACATTCATTCCAATAAAACTTGGGATTGCTTTGACTAATTCGCCATGCTTTATTCCCCCCCTTTCCTCTACTACTACCTGACGAGACGCCACAAGTTTTGCAGGGGGCTTGAAAGCTGGAGAATTGGATTAGAGCACTTGGTCTGGGCTGTCTGCCTTGATGATTTCATTATTAGTCATAGATTGTAAAGACTGCGACACCTTTGTAAAGAGGGGGGGAAACTTGAGATTCCAGTCTGTTCACGCCGAGTACTTATTGACAAGAGAAAGCGACAGTTACGAGGCTTTTTTTTCCTTTCAAGTCCTGCTGGTTTCTGAGTAACTTGCATGGGACAAATTGACTTGAAGTGTGTGCGCATGCGACTTCCTGAGGAGTGAGTTTTTGGATAATGTCATTAATGAGTGATATTTCTTCTCGTTACAGATTTCAAGCCTCACTCGGTAAGTACCGTTTTGGTATAATCTACCCGGTAATTATTTTCACTGGTTTTCTGCTCAATTTTACGCACTTTTTGAAGCATGACAAATTTGCTCGCAACGGATTCGTCAGCGATGTTTCCTCCAAATTGCGTGAAATTTTTAATAAAATCTAAAATTTAGCCGATGGATTCATTTTGCAACAGTGGAAAAGTCAAAAATTATTTAGAAAGTACGTAAACTTCATATGTGACGGTCTATTGAGATTAAAAATTAATAAATAAGGGTTACGACGTGCAGCATTCTTTACTACCACGCGGATTTATAAATCTGTCGTATCCTTACCGCAACAAGTATATTTTACAGTTTGAGTTGGCCAACACTGATAAGGTCCGAAATTCAATAATGGGGCGGACAATTTCGCAGCACTTTTTTTATAAAAAAAAGCGTCCGAACTTATCTCGCCACAATAAAAAACGGTCTCATTTTTTTCGCAATCATGCAGCCCTGGCGAGTGGGCGCAAAAGGGGTTACATTGTCAGTTGCATGCATCAGTGCATAGGCGTCTGTTACACCGCACCATGCATCTCACGTTGAGAGATTTATCGGAAAAGCCTGCTCAAGTTAGTAACTAATCTAGTCAGGAAAAAAGAACGGTAACGTGTTGAGGTAGGTCGAAAAGACTGATGCCCTTTTCAGGTCATAAGCAAAAACCTGCAGCACATCCCGTGTCGACTGGAGACATATGTCATCCATGACGTCATAGAGAGCAGGACTCAGCGGCACGTATGCACGTTCGGACAGTAAATCTCGACTCGTGTCCGGTAGCCTGAAATCAGGATTACGATGTTGATCCATCTTGAATTATGCCGTTGCGAAAACCTGTTCTCATTATTTCGGCGGACAGCATTTGCGTCTTGTCCCAGGTGCAGCACGGCCTACCCCTCAAAGTGATATACGGCTTTTCCCAAGAATATACTTCGGTGCAGCTAGCTCCCTGGCAAATTTTGCCTGGGCCGGATTAAGGATATCCTGTGGATATAATTACGCCCGCAAGATTCGGGGGGGCGGGCCTTTTTTCTTCCAGACTCGTTAATATCCCTTACCTGGGAATTGTTGTTTGGGATGGGTGAGATATTTTCTTCGCTTGAGAGATGCCTCAATAATATTTTTTTTGCCATACACTGTTCGTGTGGGAGATGCTTTTCCGATATGTCTTACCTTGGTGGGTACTTGTATAGGAAACAAATAAACAGCCAGGGTCCCCTTCCTTCCAACTTAATGGATGTTCCAGAAAGGGATCAAAATTCTAGTCGCTGTCACCTCGTTATATCTTGATCGCTCTCTGATCGAAAGATGGTGTAGTCACTTTATGGAGTTTTATTACTTGCACGAGAGTGAGCCTCTGAGACTATTTCCTTGGAAACAAAGTTACATCAAAATGATTTGATGGGAGGGTTGAGAGTGGAGGGGATCAGAGATCTGTTGGTAAAGTTTGGCAGAAGGGGAGGGGGGGGGGGGAGAGATAATGGTAGCGCAATGTTTTCCTGTCTCGAGCCTGATGGAGCTTATTACTGACAACACCGCTTTCCACAGTAATGGAGAAGTCGACTAGAACGGAGGGAGAAATTTATCGATGACAGACGACTTCATGCGTGTCGCTTAGGGTGGCAAAAGAGACCCTTTTTTCCTCTCAGAAAATCCTAAGAATGCCGGAATGGTTCCCATTATTAACGAGCCACTGTGCCTCTGGTTGGTGTTATTCGGCTCCAGAAAAAAAGTGCAAGTAACGGAAATATTAATCGCGGATGCTCATTAACACTTGCTCATTACCCAGGCGCCTAGCACGTCCCTGGTTGCTATCAGGCTGGGCAATCTCAAGCCTACAAAATGTGTATTTCCACAGACAAGACAGACACGGCTTTACCGCGCAGCATCCATATCGCGCCAACTTTATGCCCCGTGTCGCGACAGAGTCACTTTTGGGATAATTTGTGGCTTTTTCCAGGCAGATTTAATTTGGTGGATCGTATCTACCCCCTTGCGTTGTCTGGTAAAGCTCGTGGATAATTTTTACTGAAGGTTTTCCCTTTGTAGGAAGAGCGCAAAAGCTGCTCAACCGCTTTTTTTTCTATCTCCCCGCTGCATACTCTCCCTCGTGGCATTATCTCTCAGCATTTACATGCAACATCTTCTGCGTTTGCGTTGTAATAGACAATCCAGTGGGACAGCTGGGAATTCTGCCATATCTGGAAGCATCATCTCGGACACTTTTAGGTTTTGCTTTCATGCATTCGAGAATCCGCAGGTTATATACATATAGAGCAAGAAGGCTCGAGCTCATGGCAAATTCATTGCATCATTGCATTGTCAGAGTGCTTGAGAAAACAAGCCAAAGTGTTCCACTTTTTTTTTGCGGGTCAACAATTTGGAAAGAACACTTCTAATATCAAATTTATGAGGGCATTATATTCAAGCTGGTGGATGTTTTTCTCCATAGATTTTTTTCCCTCCCACTTTTTTTTCTGTGGCCCTCGTTATGCGTTCCCCCCTACCGTATATCTAAAGGGAATGAGGGAAGTTAGGGAAAAAGGTAGGAAAAAGAAGTTGGAGCAGCGCGTGTCCCTAGCCATAAGTCGCTAAGGGCGCCGGATGGAAATTGGGGCAGGCCTTCGGGTCACGGAATTTTTCTTGGCGTGTGAATGGGTTGAAGTGACTGGCTCCAACCCAGCGTATCCTGCTGGTGCAAAAGTAGGGGAGGTGGGGAGGGGGGGGGGGGTTCTCTCTCTCAAACTCTGAAAGCAATACCAAGTTGGATAATGGGAAGTTGGCTCAGATTTCCTTTGGTAATGAGCCGGGAGATCATATCAGTACGTCTGCTTTAACGATTTTTGTTGTGAAACCCGCAATATTGTGTCGCAATTTTCTGGTATGTGCCGGACATATCCCTTGTTTGTGAAGAAAAATGAGCAGCTCCGCCTGTTTTTTTTCCTTCTCATTCAATGTGAGCTCTTGCAGATAACGCAGTGCCGTAATATGGCCATGGCAGTATGAATGCTTCAAAGCATCTGCCAAAGATCCCCCGCTGCTTATAGGCCCGGGCATCTTTGTCATACGTTGAATTACGCTCACCCTTTCGGTTATTTTCCGCACAAAAAAGGAACCTGAATCCCTGCCTATTCCTTCAGGCCACCATTATCCGCTGCGTTCTATTGAAGTCCCTTTATTAGATACCCCCACTGAAGGCGACTGGCTTCATTTTCTACTTTGGCACCTTTGATGCTTCTGTCCCGACACCTTGAGGAGCCCAGCCTAGCCTGAAAAATCCACTGGTTCGCAAAAAAAAGCAGGAAAAAAGGAGAGAGAGAAGAAACGGAAAAAAGGAAGGAGCCAAAGGGAGGGAGGGAATGATAATATAAAAAGGGGGGGAGAAAAATAGTGAGGGTGGGAAAGAAATGAGGAAACTTGAAGAGACGCAAAGCCCTGGAGACGCATAACTCAGGTTGGCTGCGCAAGTATCGCAATCCAGTCGGAATCACGACACACTCTCTTGCTAGCTCTATCCTTTTTCCTTCTTTTGGTCAGAAAAAAAACCGTTTTGTTAGATGCATTGGGCCAGGAGAGAATCACGGAATTTGGTGACTTGCATCACTCACATTGGAAATATCTGGTCGAAAAAATATTTATGTTAGCGATTAGTCCAGGATATTTGAACGGCACCATGTTGATTCTGAAGTTATCTGAAAGTATTTGCATTTAATATATGGTTTAATGCATTTTAAAAAAATCTGCACAGGGGTTGGGGATTGACTTGCACAAAATGGGTCAACTATTGACTGGTCTGTGTCACGGGGTTCCAAATGGTCCATTACCAATGCTGCAATGCATCTGGCCCGAAAAAAATCATTACGGTTCAGGGCCCGGTTGACTGCTTATTCATCTTCACCTAATACTCGTATTACCAGCTATTTTACCTGAAATGGTATTGTTCAAAAGTAACTGGTTAAAATAACAGCTTTCATTGTGTCAGAAATTGCTAATTGAAGGGTCGATTTACTTGTAAATCCACCTTTACGGTATATTTTAGATACGAAAATCCCTATATGTTGGTGGTCGCTGATTAATTCGTGCCGATACCTTCAAGCGCTCGGAATTCATAATGTTTTGGTCCTGCTCTCGAACCGCAGTCGTTATTTTATTATTGACATGTACAGATGGGATTTTTTTCCAGGCTTGGACTACGATCCCAAGCTATAAATTACTAATGGCCCATAACGTTTAATGCTAGGAATAAAATCCCGCATTAGCAAGAGCTTCAGATACGTCGATTTATGTGAGCATCGTGCATTTCCAAGTGCGCGACCCAGGATTTCCGCAGCATATACGTGCCCTGTGCCACACTGTGTTGGTGTATAACTTTATGCCATCGCGAATGGACGACTGGTGATTTCATGCCTGCTTATTTACGCCAATTATTTAAATACGGACCTGATCAGTGTTCCAGCCAGAAAATCAGTGCAGAATACGTAAATATTTGGCGGATCTATCAGTGCGTGCTAAACTCTAACGGCGTGAAATATGCTGATCTTAGTGCAGTGCTGCACATTATGGTGTGTAACGTATAGTGAAGCATGAAACCCACCCAGATTTGACATACTCGAGTAGGCGAATTAATCATGCCAGCCGCGCGAGCCCCACTGGGAGTGTGTAGCCACCAGCTTATCGAGTATTCGAAGTAACATCAGGCTGTAATGTAGGTTGATGAATTTTGTAATCGGAGTGAGGTTGGCAGGGCCAGGGTTTAGAAATGGACCGACTCAATGTATACATGGCCGTGCTGTAAAATCAAGGTCTAACTTCATACCTTTTCCAGCAAGTTTTAAGCACGTTAAGGATGTTTTGTATTCCGTGCAGTACATCACATTGTGGGCTTTTTTTCCCCGAGAAGAGGGACTCTTTTGGGCCTCTTTTCTTCTTCATGCTTCCCTCGGTTGCTTAGACATGGGATCCACGCAGCACTCTATCCCGCCCAATCAATCAGAGGCCTTGTTTACCACACACTTGCCCAGGCCTGGGCCATTCTACATTGTCGCTTAGCTCGTGCAACTGCCAGGCCCTTTAACGGATAACGCCGGGCCTTCAGCATATGGTAAATACGAGTCGGATTTGACAGCCGACACAACTGCGAGGATGCGTCCTAATGACTTACAATCACGATATAAATGTATGGGGAACAGGCCGAGTCGTGGAGATGGAACGGAGTAATTCGCTTTGCGGTCATGCTGTAATTACAGGCCAGCTTTGCAATGGAAGGAAACTTCGCAATACTACACAGGTGGTGCACTGCTCAAGTCTGATGCAGTTGCTGGAGTAAACATCCTTAGACTAAATGCAGCTAAAGGCAACTTAATGTCAAAAAATTAGCTTATGCCATGTTTGAAACATTCATAGCCATTTTTTATCCACAGTGTCAAATTTATCAAAACAAGATCAGCTAAAGGGCGATGGTCTCGTTTTAAAAAAATATATATATTCGCCGTTCAATTTCCCTAAAGCAACAAGCGAGTCGCGTTGTCTTAGAGGTGCGATCCGCTTATTCAAAAAGCACTCTTTATACCGGATTGAACAACTATACTCTTCTCTCCCCTTGTGTTCATTTGCAACGGATTGTTTGCGCAGACTGATTCTATCCGGGGGACACTTGCCAAGTTGACACATGGCTTTCCTCGTTTTGCTACAAGTGAAATGACAACGCGTGTTATTTCTGGAACAAGGAAGTATTATTTTTGTGCCGCGACCTGGCACGTCACGCTGCAATCCACTGCGGTAATTAACCCTCAAGTAGACGCGCCTGTATGATGAATAGGCCCGCTCTACTCTGTACCGTGATAGTATACGGGTTTCTCTTCAATACTTTGTGTACTAATTATATTTAACAGTTTTTTTTGCATCAAAATAGGCCATCTGCCGCGTTGTTGTGCATTTACTCATTTTTGATACCACACCTGCTATCCTTGAAGAGTCCTCCATATACCATTCATTAAAAGAAAAAAAGGCTCATATTGTTGGGCCATGAACAATCTTCATCAATGCTGACCAATAATATTATTTTTGACACACTTTTTGTGAAGCAAGCTGCTCATAGTTGGCAGAATTACTGTACGTTACTGTACGTACAAGTATATAACTCTGTGAATGGACAATTTACGAGTTTTCTCAGTTGGTATTGCACCTACCGTGCGATAGTTTTTATTATCCACTACAGACACCGTGGCTTCATTCTGTCCACCACTCGCAGACATGTCACAACAGAAAAGGGGTACCAAAAAAAAAAATCTCCACATGCGTGCACCAATTTTGCGAGCGCGTCCAAGTCGGATTAGGAGCATATATGAAATTGGCTAAATTCCCTTGCGGTTGAGATATCCGTCATGATTCCGTTGTCAGCCATGATTTCCCTAGACGAGAGACCAATCTATTCCGGGGAACTTTATTATCCCTTCACTACACGTTGACCATTCCTCATTTTTTATCCTCATCTCTCCGGCTCCAAGAATCCTTTTTTTTCATCTTGCCATCTCGCATTGAACTATCGGTCTTGTTAGCACCGTCTTTTGATCCAGCATCCATCGGGGAGGTCAGGTGTCTGCCAGCTGTGCGTACAATACCGTGTCCGTTGAGAGAGAGAGCAAGGCGCGAATCTGCGGTCTGGATGGGGGGTGGCAGGAGGGGAACTTACCATGTTTATTGTGCATGGGGACAAGCGGAGATTTATGGAAACGGCCGGCGGGGGCTGGATGCACATTGTGGTGTCATTGGCGCCATTTGTTGGTTGCGAGAGAGACAAGAGGAAAGCCCCCGGGCGCCGACTGCAGATGCCTCTGGCGACGGATTACATAGGGGGAGAGAGAGGACTATTCAGAGAGAGAGGTAACAACCGCGAGAGGCTGCTGAACCCAACAGTAAGAGGATGCCGTGACCAACAAGGGAAAAAGACACAAGCTGCCTGATGTTCCTTTAGGACGTGGGGTCTGGACACTTGCCTGTCACTGCTGCCAGCTTCTAGCTAGAATATAAAAAAGAGAGGAAACTGGAGGAGAAAGAGATGGACTGATGTCGTGGAAAATGCGGTTCTCCGCATGTCAGCAACCTGACCTGGAAGCTCAGGTGGATTTGTCGCATTTTCTTGGGGCTGCTCTGATTGCATGATAACACTAAGCGGGCGAAGAGGTATTTTCATGGAAGGAAAAAAAAATTGTTGAATGGGAGGCTTTGGGGCCGGGAGGGTAATCTGATATAAAGGTACAGTTCTTCCGAATGCGATGGGCCAAGAAAAGGATGCTTTTGGCAGGTCATCCAACTGGCACTTAACGGATGTTGCTCATTGTTGGGCAACATAGAAATCCGGCCGATGTTGTCTCAAAGGGATCTGTTTTTATTGAATTATTTTCCTCCAAAAAAGGAGCTTCAAAAATATCCCAATGATCATAATTTCCTCCGATAAGTATATGGGCGTACATGAACATACAGAATTAATCCGCGAGTATACCATAAGTGACTTTCCCCTCTGACGTTGTGCCAAGATTTCGTCGTGTCTCAGGCGCGTAATCACAATATTCAATGCGGGGTAATCCCTGGTTGTCGGCTGTATTTATTTGCGTTACCAATGGTAACGTAAGCAATCCGGCCTCTCAAGGACGGCCATTGACCACTGTTGATCGGCGGATGCGCCATCAAGTGAGCCATCGATTCCATTCTTTATGCACGCATATGTTTCTGGATTGTTTTGATGACGCGACACATCCTATCGACGTTTTAAATTTGTCCTAGTTCGTTGTAGGTCTGGTATACATGCCAGTGCACAAGGTTAGAAATCCCATTGCAGCTCAAACTTGCGACCTTTTGGACTGGAAAAATACTGCCACGCTTGTTTACATCCGTTGCACTGATGTGGCTCTAATTTGTGTTCTGAATTTATAGGGTAAGAACGACAAAATTTTGCCCATTTCTTAAGACCTACTGTGTAAGCTGCATATGAAAATAATTTCAGTGTGGTAAGACCGGACTATTAACTGTCGCAGAAGCTGATTAAAATTTTCTCCCCGCTCGCTGCGACCACTTATACGACCTCCTCCAATTTGTTGCCAAAATTCCGGAATAAGACGCACACTGTTATTTTTTTTTCTTCCTCCACCGCCTTCATATATGTCCGGAGTAGATTGGGCAGGCAGATATACTCGTGTAATTTCAACCACCACAAAACATCTGGGGGTCCTAACCAGAAATTAGTAAAAGAGACGTATCCTTTCCTTGCCTGCCCTGACTTTGTATTCTTTTAGCGCGCCTCTTGCTGAGTGTAGGAGCCCTGCTAATCGCCCGGTTTGTCTCCGGTCCCTGCAGCAGCCTTGTTTTGAATAGGAATCAACCAAGCAAACCGACCTGCCTCTTTCAGAGAACAGGGCAGTGGCGACGAGGACATAAGTAAGCTGGAGGCTATCAGAGTCCGAATAAAATAAAAAAGCCGATTCTCACACCGTCACCACAGCTGAGTGGGCGGCACATTGCTGCAGCGATTTTGGAGGGTTTTTGGCCCCTGGGCGGACCCCATCTAGCCTGACGGGTTCTTCAGCCTTGTCCCGGCGAAGAAGTAGGCAGCACTCAGAAAAAAAAGAGGGCTTGTAATATACTGTAGTGAAACTGGGCTGTGATAAATTTATAATTGTTCGCAGTGTCTTGTAATCTTCGGCAAGTAGTAACTTCGTGCAGTCGGCATTAACAATGGCTCCGATGCATTGTGCGCGGGAGGATATAGAAGGGAGTGCTGGAATGAATAAGGGAAGGGCTGGATGTAATTTATGGTGTGTGCTGCTCCATAATTGCTAGAATGATGCTTGGGCTGACCGTCATTTTTGGTCAAATCAACAATCGCGTATACACTAAATATTTGAAAAAAAGACTCGGCTGCGATACTGTCACCAGAGTGTACCTTGTCTTGCTTTTGTCGAAATATGAGTCGGTTTATTGATTCACAAGCCATGGGTTGCTCTCCTCATTCCGCATTGATGGAATCGATGTATAATAAATGCTTTGGGTATATGGCTGGTTGACTGCTGGCGGCTCTCCGATTGGGTTGAAGACGCCGTCGCAAATCATTCTCTGACCAAGGATTAGTGATCCGGCAGTAATTTCTCTCGCAGTAAAGACTTGGCGATGTCGCCTGGGCAGCGTTGATAGAGGCGTGAAAGCAGACGAGGCCACATTTTCGAGAGGCAGACGACGACACTGCATGCTGGCGTCGGAGTCTGGGTAGGATGTGGGGGGGGGGGCAATCCAATCTTGCAGCTAACAGCAACGCCTCCCCCGAAAAGGAATTTTGCTTGGTTGGAGTGCCCTGGAGGGGGTTAGGAGAGAGAGAGGGGAGGGGGAAAGCCCCAAATCTGTATTTGCAAGGCAGCGCTCCAATAAAACGTGGGAGTTATTCAGGCAGTCCCCGGTGCCGGCGCATCATCTACTCTGGCTTTGCCCCAGAGACTTGCACTTGCTTCCTGTATAACTATGCGAGTGTCAAATTCTTCTCCGTCGTTGCGCTTGTAGAATGCGCGAGACTATCCAGGTGATGTCAAGAGAAGAAAAAAAAGAGCAGAAAAAAATGTTTTCGGATTAAGAATTTTGCCGGTAAAAAATGCTGCTTGCGGAATTTTCCCATTTGTTTCTTTGTACAAGGAATGCTTCTGCATTGTGTAAGCTGGGGAAGGAATCAGAATTGCGATAAGTGAAAAATGCAACGAGTATTCCCCTCAGGGTCCTGAGGATTTTCTATAGTGTGGGAAGAGATTCGATGGATTCTCTCCATGCAGTATGCACGTATAAGACGTAAACGCCAGTTAAGCACAATTACGAGCTTATTTGATTTAAACATATCGCGTGGAAATATCCCACTGCTGATGCAGTGCTCGTCAAATTTACATTCATTCCTCCAGGCCCATGCGAAAAATCACCCGGATCACTGCTCATTTTCCATGCACACTGTAAAGCAGGCTCTGGAGATATTTTCTCAATTATACACGCACTGCTGGTGCCTCCTCCCCCATAATGCATATTGAGCACCACTGCATCGCCAGCCAAGATGAAACGTCAGCCGTTGAGAATGCAAAATGCATTCTGACTTTGATTCCGCCTCCAGCTTGCTCTGTAATCACCCGCGAGACCACGCAACATATTCAGTGGGATCTGATATACACACCGAAAATGAGCCGTGGCATCAGAGATATGATGGGGGGGAAAGCACAACGCCAGCCAGTCAATCTCGATATGTGCACTCAGGCCCATCCGAGGATATCGTAATACCCACGGAAACAAGATAGGTTTACTTCGGGTTTCATTGCACGTTTCATCAGGCAGCGACTGGGGTTGGGACCAATAATGTATACTGTATCAGGGCAAAAAAGAAAAATTTTAAAGCGGTGCATGTGATGTAATAAGGTGGTGGTATAGAGTGTGAGATTCATACTTGCTGAAGAGCGTACCCTTGACTTTTCTGTGTGGCAAAAAAGAGATGTTTTCACCCCTGATTATGTAATTACAGCCGCTCTGACAAATTGAGATAAATTTACTTATGTTTCTGCTGGCAACTACAGCTCTTTGTCGGCAATTAAACTGTGCAGTGTACAGCCTGGCAGTGGAGTGAACAGTGAAGCCCTCTTGGTGCATCTAGATGGAAAATTTTGTCCTTTGATAGTTACAGTTCCCATGAAATTATTCGCTTCGCCACTCAAAGAAGTTGCATTTATCGCATATAAATTCATTTCGTCCTAGTATTTGGTACATTAACGTATGAAATTCTATGGGATATGACACCTTTTTTTACAGCTTCCAATTTGAGATAGTACCAGGTGACACTGCTGCCTTTTGAACGTACCATTTCCTTTGTTCTTTGCAATCAGTCACCGCAACAAAAGTCATCATTTCCCTCTGTTTGACCTCCCCGAAAAAAAGGGAGGGTTAACATCCAATTATGTGCCAGCTGTGGTATTCTGTATGGATCATTGACAAATTCTGAACAATTTATCATTAGTGCCCCATCACTAAATGAGGGCTGCTGCACTGTTGTATTTTAATCAGTTTGTGCCAATGATGGAACGAGCGCTTCGATTGTAAAGGCAGCAGTTAAATGCCAAGTTGCCAATTTGCCTTGCAATTATGGCTTCCGGTTTGCAGTAATGTCATTTATGGGAGCACTTTCCTGTCATTAACTGGTTTTTCAATAAGGTGAATCCACGTGGCTTTTGACCCGATGCAAAATCGATGGAAGTGATGTGACCTCCAAACTGGGACTCATGCACTACATAATTATTGGGTTGGAAAATTGCGGAAATTAATAGCATCTTTGCACAGTGCAAATTATTAGCTCTTCTTTTCGCAACAGTCGAACGGTAAATAGTGTTACGTACTATTAATCCAGAAAGAAAACAAAGTGAGACAGTTATAATGATAAAAATCTAAGATATATACAGTAGTTGCACTCTTATCAGACATACCATCGACCTTGTTTTCCACTGTTGAATAATTGTTGCTTGCAATTATTAGTCTAATAACAATATTTTTAAAAAACCTGGATATACTAGTCTGGAAAAGGTTAGCATGCGCAATCCATTATTATCTGAATTTATTCCTTACTTGTGATAATGAGATTTTAGAAATGCGCATAAATTGATCGCTTTGTCAGGTGTAGTTTTAAATTTTAGAAACGGAATTTTTGCAACATGTGAGAACATTCCCAGAAGAACAAAAAATGTTGTAATGGTCTCAATCTTTTACACCTTGCTGAAAAATTATTGTTTCCGCTATGTTCATTGTTGTTGCAGCATATTAATTGAGTGTGGGAATACTCGGCACAATATACTTTACCAGAATAGATCCTGGTCTCTGTACTGTTGGAGAACAGCTTAGTTAAATACTGCATTCAAGGATTTGCATGTACACTGTAAGTGAAGTTAATTAATAATGTAAGGAAATATGTAAAGCCAGCTAAAGTAACAGCGGTTGGTTTGCACTTGAGGTATTATCAGTCCTCTCCTGACTGTTTTATCCATATCCACAGCCTTTTAGCGTGTTTGAGCCTTTATGACTACTGTACTTATGTGACCTGGTTTTACATTTTACTAAAGTACACGACACTAATAATGTTTAAAAAAGTTTAAAAGTGATTTTATTAATAATGCCAGTTGATCTTTCAAACAGCTTGATAAGTTGGTGCCACACAGGTTTATAGTAAAAAGCCTGCTGGAATTACTGTACTTGCGAATAATTTTTGCGACAGTGTCAAGCATTTTCCCTTCTTACTCCCCCTGAAGCCCTTTTTGCAGTGCGCATTAGTATTCAGCGGCTTTTATTGCACGGCGTTTGAACCGGACTTTTTGCTGGATCCCAGGAATTGGGGATATATGGTGCAAGGGAAGGATGAGCAGAGTTAGGGAGCATGTCATTGCGCGCTTACAAAGTGGGTCCCTCGAGGCCTATCTACGCACTCGGTCGTAAGATTACTCCTAAGCAACCCTGTTTGTGTGACTCATCATGAATGATCGTCCCAACCTTGTTATTTTTTGTAACAACCGACCGACTTTGGCGACGTCGAATATAATTCACCTCGTGTTAATTAATTAAAAATAGGGGTGGGGTTTTTCCCTCCCCGGAATAAAATGAGGCTAATTCCTGATAGACTCCTTGGGACCGTGAAACTTGGTGCCTACCAAATCGCACACCTAGGCAGCTCAACTCGAGAGTGATGCCTCTTGGGCTTTGTAATTAGAGTTCAGCGGTAGACGTGGCTTGAATGACCCTGGGATCTTTTTGGCGTGCCGGAGACTATGGAGGGAAGACGCCAAATCGTGAGAACCATATCTATAATTAAATCGGTGGACTAATAGTAATTAATCCGAGGCATGTTGAATGGCAATGAAGCGAGCAGCTGCGACAAAGGGAGCCCCCCAACCCAGTGAGAGAGAGAAGAGGATTAGACAGATTCCGAATGGGAACATCACTTTGCTGATAGGACATTCAGTGGAACTGGATTAGGGAGATAGACCCTTACTCATTTGATTTATAATCCAATCAATACGCACTCTGTTTATCAATTATTTTTAGCCGTGGCGCCGTTCTAAAATTAAAGCGCCCTGTTTACATGCATTTTCAGTGTGTGGTCGATTAATCAGTTTGGCCACCGAGCGGTCGTTTAATTAGCCAGTTGTGTCAGGGCTCGCGACCTAAAGCCCAACCATATGCTTCTGATGGACAGGCGTTTTTTGGGGGGAAGGATCGGTGTATATTGTGGGGCGGACAAGAGGCAACTAAGGCAGTTAGGATAAACACAAGGCTGACCCTGGAATCGAACCCAGAACTTGTGTGCATCTGGCTGTAAAATCGGTGGAATGGGAGAAATCACATTAGCCCTGCTCGCGGCGCAACAACCGGTCGTAAAGGCATTTTTGACTGCATCGGTTGTCCTTCGATCACGAAATTGGCCTCTTCTGAGTGCAGATCGCTGATCTGTCGTGAGATGTGCTGGTGATGGCAGGCGGAAGAATGGCCTTTGCCAGCAGGGTCTTGTTTGGCTCCTCCAGCCAACCATCTGGCCTGATCTTAGCTTGGTGTGCAGTGCATGATGGCGATGAGCACTCACACTCCCATTTCCCATGCAAGACCAATTTCGGGAAATGCAATAGCACGCCGGGCCCCAACGATCTTCCAGGCTTATTAGTCTACTGATCTAGAGTACTGAGCGTATCCCGAGGCTTTTGTGCCAGGAACAGGAGGAGAGACGAGACAGAGAGAGAGAGGTCTTCTCCGGCTGCTGCCATCACATCCCAGACCAGTCGTTGAAAGCACCAGGATCGTTCCGAGACATCCTTCCTCCTCCTCCTCCCTTTTGACAAAGGTCGTGGGAGCCAAACTCCGGGACTCGATGTAGTGTAACCGAGGAAATAGAGCTGTTAAGACAGCTGGGCTTGCTCCTCCGCCCAAGATTTATGCACCTTTATAATGTAGTAAAGCAGACCTCACGTCGACTCCTCGCCATCCACGCTCTCTCTTGGCTATATAAGTCCCCCCCCCAGTCTTCCCTACCCCCTCCTTCCCCTACTTGTCCTCTTCTTCTTTCCGCAGCACATGATAATGCTGTGCCTCCTAAATACTGAATAAGCGGTTCCAGGACGTCTGACTGTAAGTGGGTCAAGTGCTATTTTCTTGAGGAGCAGTTTCATTACTGCGCTGCATTCAGAACCACTTCCTAAGACTGGCTGCCATGAATAAATATTTATTAAAGTCGACTTCACGGGATATCTCCAACTCTGTCGGCTCGTTGTGCGTGCGTGTAGAGTTGGTTAGTGATATGATCATACTTTTCAATTTTGTGATACGGTTCCTGGGGCAGAGATATTATTATTATTAAATATTATTATTATTATTATTATTATTATTATTATTATTATTATTATTATTATTATTAAAAATCCGGCCTATTTTGTGCCCCATGTAGCCTATACCAAGAGATGTACGTCTGGCAGGTGCAAGGGAAGTGTGAGATGGGGGGACAATAAGAGGGGCCTTGTGTAGACCACCCGATTAGTGTGTAAAGTCATCAAGCCGATAGAGCGCAGCAGAAGGGTTGGGATTGGGGTTGGGTGGGATGAAGGAACGAGTGGTGTCCAGTGGTTCCGGTTTTCCGGTGGACCGCACTTTTGGACCCTCCGAATGAGTGGCGAGGGTGGAGAGAGACTAGAGAGGACGGCTTGGCCTCGGATGCTGTGGAAATGAGCTTTTCCCTCATAAAGACGGACGGATGGCCCGGGATATATAGAAGGGAAGGAGGCGTCGGCGGCGTCGGCACTCACAGCCAAAGGCGGGGTTATTATTCCCTGCTATAAGTGCTCAGATGGTCTCACCAGACCTGAATCCGCAATCACTTCTCAGGAGGCTTGCTCTACGCCAATAAGTTTACTCGCTTTATATGATCATGCGGTGAGGCGGATCACGTACTCATACAGGGTGGCCCAACCAAATGCATTGCCCTAATAATTTGTGTCGAGGAGCAGCCACGCAATGTAATACTAGGGTTCAATGAAAGCTTCTTTTCATACATGGAATTGAATGTTTCCTTTGGGAGTCCCCTCGACTAACTCCATTCTTAGAACCACTTTCCCATCAATTGGAGTAAATATTTGACTGATATCGATGACAAAATTGCTTAAATTGCCGATTGTGTCATTTGAGAAATTGTCCTCAAAAGTAGCGAGCACTATTTCAAGCAAAGAAAGTGAAGGCTCCCAAAATGAGCAGAAGCCCACTTTAAAAATAACTTGGCAAAGTATCTCACATTATGTTAGATCCTCTGCTATACATTGTGCTATTGAACTATACATAATGTCAGGGCAGTATTTTTCTGCCCCTCTCTCTGTTGGCGTCTTGCCCCTTCTCTCTCCCTCTCTCTCTTTCATTCCATCTCTCCCAACACCCCCTGAAGAGCCGCAATCGTGGCCATCAGTATTCGGTGCAGCAGTGGTGGACCTAATAATAATGCTTTGCGGTCTGCCAGCCGCGGACGGGATCGGAGAGAGGAGTCGAAAGAAGGGAGGGGTCAAAATCCTAAATCAAGCCAGACGTGATCAAAACGCTGGCAATTTCTTTTCAAATCCTTTGAGCTCTATATATTTTTTATACCTTTTTTCCCTCCTCCTCCTCCTCCAGTTGACCTGGAGACGATTACTGGAGATCTTAGGCCTGGGCTTTATCTTGATCCCAACGGTGACAGAGAGCGGTCCCCTTGAAACGTCCCATTCCGAACACGAAAGTAATTTACTCGGGATTATTACAAAAACGTGTCAGGGTTGAGGAGGTGCAGTCGCTTTTGCTCGGGAACATACTAAACTTTTTGATCCGGTTTATACACACAGTGGATAAGCCGTCGTCACGGACTCACTTGAAGGCCGGAGAGCTGGTTTGAATTTGTACATTTTGGAGTTCAGTTTGCGATATTTTTTGGGGAGCGCCATCAGGTGGCTGTCTCCACCTGTACGACACAATCATTACGAGATTGCAAACACGACTTCCAGCAGTGATATAGGCCATGGTTTTGTACACACCTTACCAGTCAGTGTGATTCACCTTGCCTGGCCAGAAACCCGGGGCTTTCAAAATGACCTGGCTCCTCCGCAGATTTATAACGGCCGAAGTACTACGTGGGGCTTGATTTAACGTTTGTAATTCCTCTAATGACGCGGAGGTGAGCCCTCGGAGTTTTTACCCCTGCAGTTGGTCCCCCCCAAACATGCACGTGAGGAAATTTACCGCTTCCTGTTAGGTGATGCTTGGTATTGTTTCACTGCCCACAGTCGGAGGAAAAACTGTTCATCCAGGCCCCGCGGATTCCTCAGTTATAAATTCGCTTGTCTAATTGCCGTCCAGACGACAATTACTTCTTACAGCGCCACCGCGGTTACCATGAATTTTTTGGGCAGCCCCCCCGGTCTTGCTGTTTTTTTTTTTCCCCACGGAATGTATAAAAAAGCTAAATGAATTTCTGAACCTGGCAGGACCGGACACTAAATCTTGGTCGCAGTCCTGATATGCGTCAGAAAAGGCCGGCAAATGCGACGTGGGTGAATTACCATATACGAGCTAAGTTTCCACATGTGTGGACAGAGTGATGCAAAGGGAACGGATATTCGGATTTTGAAGGCTCAAATTGCTCTACTTCATCTTGGACATTTGTACTCGTATAGGCTCCATTACACTTTGAATTACTGAATTTTGAGTGGATTTTCTATTGTTCCGAATGTTTTTGAGTGGCAATTCACATTCAGCCAACTCGCTAACGCAATTAGTTCTGTGAAATTAACATGAAATCATTTTAAACTACAATTGGCATTGCATTATTGATAATTAGAATTAAATATTCATTAATATATACTGTGAATTATTCATTCAGTATTCATTATATATGTGACATTAAATTGATCTTTATTGATATAAGTTATATAACTAATTTATTATTACAATGTTAATAATAATAATTCGGTATTTAGGCATGGTGTAGAAATATCTTTAAAAATCTAAAGGAGTCCATTCGGAGTGAATATATTATCAATCGTCAAAAGAGGATGCTATACTTCAAATAGTAGTTCATTCCACACATTGCGTCTGCACACTTGAAATACTGTACTTTAGACAACGAGAAGGAAATTACATCATTTTTATTTTTGTTTCGTCAGTTCACTTGAATTATCCTGTCAGTTATGCCACCCCACAACCACTCGTGCCAGATGAGCAGTCTAACCCGCAGGATATTACCTGTTATTCACGCATGAACAGCAAACAGTAACAGAAATGAAAAAACTTGAACGTTTATTACTTCAATTTTGTCTTTAAAGTCCCGAATGAACATAAATCCGACCCTGCACTGTTGACGGTACAGGTGCCGCAGCCACTTGCTTTATTTTGACTAGTGTGTAATGCCCCTGAACACTCACACACTGCCTCGCATCCTGTCTCGGGAGGGCCAGACTACTCCAGATATCCAAACTGGCTTACCTTCGCCCGTCACGGCTGGAATTCTTGTAGCAATTACGAAACCCAGCGTGACTAATATTTGATTAGAACAGTCTAATTATTCCAAGGTCGGAGGCGACCATTTTTACCCCGCCGTTATCTGGATGAAGAGAAAAGGAGAGTACTGCCCCCTCAGCCCCTTCCACGAAAAGAAAGAGAGGGGGGGGGGGGGCACCCTATTAAGTTCGGCTCATTACTATTGTGGAGGTCGACCCTTTCTTTTTTCCCAGGAAAAACATGGAAGCCAGTTACGATGTCATCTCAAAAGAGGGTGATTGATGGTGGGTTGGTATACAACAGGGTGCTCCACCTTTACAGCAGTACAGTTGGATCACCCTGTACATGAGGCACGGGCATGTGAGCAGTTCGGTAGGAGTTTGTTTGATGAATGGGGCAGAAGAGCGTTGAAGGGACGCTGCGGCAGCAACTGCCTTCGCAAGTCACGCAACGCCAAAGAAGTATTAGAAAGCCGTTTTTCGTGGCCTGCGATGGACTGGGCTGGCCAACAGGTGCCAAAGAACGGGGAGGGACGACTCAGGAGGGGGCGCCCTGAGCTGTGTGAATGTGGAATGCTCGAGGTCCAAAGAACCATCAAAGCCATAAATAATCCGGCCCAAAGTGGTCTGTCTCGCTGTTGTTCCGGCGCCTTTTCCGGCAGGTATTTATCGCCTTCATGCGTCGTCTCATTCGGAGACATTGGAGCCCATTTTGCACGCTGCCAGGTGACACATTGGTACCGCACTCCCCTTGGTACTTTATAGCTAACGATGACACCCCATTTCCAGCACACTGGCCGAGTGTCAACGCATATTACAGTTGAGGAGATGTAATATAGCGTCGATATCAAATGGTGCGGCGTTGCCTGAATTACGTGTCGAATGTCACATTAGCAGTGTTGCCGCATCTCCGACCTGTGCTTCCACCTATTGGGAGCTGTGGTGTCCAACATGGCCGCTGTTTAGTTATGCTTGGTTGGAGTTCACTGCTATGCCCATGAAAGAATATTAGGCCTAAGTGGGAGGCGCGTTTAAAAAAAAGCGGTATGTCCACTTGGCCCGTTGAAAGAGGTTCCTTCTTTTACACCCTCAGCAGCAGAGTCTTCGCAGGCTAATTATTCTGGTGGCCCTCCTGCTGCTCCCCGTCTATTAGTTCCCACGAGAGAATAGCAGTTTGCTAACTCGGCTGTGTGATTGCTCATCCATAGAAACGACAGGTGTCATGGCACATGTACCTGCCACAAGAGTGGTTTGGTCCGTCGGTCTGGTTTGCAGCCGCCGTCAAGCAGGGATGACGTGTCGGGTTCCCCTCGTAAATGAATCAAAATAATGACTGGCTGATTCTGACAGGTAGATGCAGCAAGCACTTGCTTTCGATAATATGAAAAGTGAACCCCCTGCGGAGCCTTACCCTGTCAGCTTCCTATTAGAAGACATAGGCTTCCCCTCCTCTCCTATCAGCTGCTATTAAAGAGAGAGGGCCTTCTTGCTGCCTCGGATCATAAAAGAGGAATCAATGGGCAGGAACCGCCATGGGTGTGGTCCTTTTTCCTCCTCCCTGTCTTTTTACACCCCCCAAAATTGAGAGTCCATCGTTCATTTTGGTTAGAGTTTTTTTTTCTCTTTCGAGATGGACTTGGGGGTCCAACCCTTAGGGAGTGGCGCCTTGACTTTTCTCCAATTTAGCGGCCGCAGTATCTGAAAGGCCGGATTCTTCGCGCCGGATAAACAATGCGTTTGATGAAGATGGATGAGGTGTTGTCAAGTTATTTAGGCGCAATGGCACTGTCGCTCTTCCATTTGAATACACCATTCTTATTCTATAGTGTTGTGACCAGGGGCCTGTGCCAGATTTTTATACATCGAACATTCTATCGATGGGCGCATTCAGGCCTTTTCAGGAGTAAACCTGGGTAAGACAAAGAGGACCGGGTGGCAGCTGGTTTGTCTCCGGAGAAAAAATGTGTATCTTTAGGTTGACGGTGTTAATTTATCAGCCGAGAAAGACAAGGAGGACCGGGTCCGGCGTCAGAAGCAGTCAAGGCTGTCGAAAAGTGGGACAGCCAAAGTGACAAGAAAACCTCCAGTATTTGAAGAGGAGGTGTTTGACAGCTGGAGTACAAAAAGGCGTGAGAAAAAGAGGATGAGGAGAGATCATTAAGAAAGCCTTTAGCAGTGATGGGAGAAGCACTTAAAGGCGGAAATGCTGCTGGGCTCTGGAAGCAGGAGAACCTGAGAGTGACAGCCATTTTCGGCCTTTGTCTTCCTCTTTTCCCCCCCTTCGCCACAACCAGCATGTATTGATTCCGCTGGGCTCTACGACTACCCCCCAACCTGCTGGAGTGAGAGAGAGAGATATATATATCTACCATATACTCCAGCAAAGTGCAAGCCAACCCAAGCAGCTTCCCTTTCTCACCTTTGATACGTGGCTGTGAAAGTGACACCGAGATCTATAGCCAGCCGCCTTTAAAATTCATGGAAAGACCACAAGGCGCAGCAACAGCCCGGGTAAAAAGGGAATTTTCTCCAGGAATGACGACAGTTCCTGTCCAGAAGAAATATTCCGCCTTATTAATAATGAAACCTTCCGAATTTATTAACGCAGCTCTAGAACCGGTGTATTTCAGTTTCACAGGCCTTGGTGTACCTGCGGATTCGGCCAGCATGATTTTTTGGGGGGAGATTCTGCTGAACCGGTTGTCTTATGGTACCATATCCTCTTGAACCCGAGTATATTTGGGCAAATGCACCAAACCCTAAATGGAGAGTATAGTTGGGTTATATTAGCCTAAATTTTTAAGCCTAGCTCTAATGATGTCGGAGGCGACTGAACCTGGACATTGGTCAGTTGGTTTAGCGTCATAATTACATGCGGTTATGAAACACGTTAGGCCTGAGCGCATTTTACGATGCATCAATAACTTTATTATCTTAACGACTTTACATCGAAACACTGCCAACAAAAATGCAAATTGATGCAAATCCGCATGAGATTGAAGTGTTACATTCCGAGAGAGGGGGAGGGGGGGACCACCACATAATACTCGCAGAAAAACTGCCAATAATTCACGCCTTCCGGGCACACGACGCTTCCGCATGTGCACATTCTCCAAATTGACGAAATGCAAAAAAAAGTGATTAGTATAATTCAAGCTGCTGCACATATTAGCGCCAGGTACGTGTAGGAAGCTGTGGTACACGTGAAGAGAAGAATGCTTGGCGGTTAAGAAGATTGGGAGGAAAAAAAAGAGCGGCATCTCGTATATACCGGAAGAGGGCAAAAGAGAAGGCGCCTGTAGGGTATACGAGGCGGTCGTGCAGAACTCTCCAAATGCTCCGTCTCCTTTTCCTCGGGCTCAAACCAAGGCCCTTTGTTTCACGTACTGACGCGGTCATCACCTTATGCCTTCCTTGGGCCGGAAATCAGACCAGCTTGAATGGAGAGCATTTTTCTTTATCTCTTAGCTCATTAGAGTTGACTCAAGAATGCGGGGAGGAAAATGAACTGGAACCATCTTTCCTCATCTTGGGGATGTTTTATGTTGCTGATCACCCGCTGGCTAAAAAGACAGTCATGTCCAGACCACCGCATTGTGTCCAGATAAACTGCAGCTGATGATTGAAGGTGTCTGCTTATTCAAATGGAATCGTGGAATTGCATAAAAGGACCATCAAATATGTAGAAATATCGCAGGTGGTAGCCCCAAATTATGTCTTGTTTTTTTTTGCCTGACTTTAAAATATGAGTGCTACCTCGATGCGGATTAATATGTTGGAAATAGAGAGGTTTAATATATTCACATTTTTAGTGAAGGCAATTAACAGGAGCCGTGACTCGTTTATCAAAGGGGATGAAGGCAATGATGTGTGTGACTCAAATTCACGGCTTGACTTATATGGCTCACCGAATCTTTCCAAGTCTACAAACAACAGGCCATGTTATTTCCAATTAAAGATACGCCTGATTGAAGATATAGGCCTCTGTTATTGGTCTATGCCCCTCCTAACGACCAATTTTGGTAGCATGAATTTGCTTCAGATGACATCAATGGGGAGCTCTCTTTTTTCTAGAAGAAACGGTTTGGTTTAAATCAACGGATGGAACCCTCCCGAAAAAAAAATGTTTATATGTAAATGCAATCTTAAATTCAAATCTGAGGCTGTAAATTTCAAAAGTACCTTTCTGGATGGCGTAACAAAAAAAGGTGCTCCCCAGGTGTAATTGGAATCGAGTCGTAGATGGGTCGTCCCTTTGAGATTAGCCGGGGAATAAAAAGAGGACGGGGGGATGGTAAAGAAGGAATCGTCCCTAGCAACCTTGTTAAGGTAGCAGGGGCCTAAATTAAGGAGCATTCTTAAGCGGCACCGGGCCTCCAATCAATAGTGAGAGGAAGAAGGCGGAGGAAGCAGGTGTAAAGATGAGGGGTTGGAGAAGCTGAAATTTCCAAATCTTTCGTGCTAAATAATGACAAGTTGTAGACGGCGGGCCTAATGAGGTGCAGCAGGCTCCAATTGACTGGATGTCATTCCTTTGGCTGCCTTTCGAGTGACAGTCGGAGAGGGTAGGGGGTGGATTGGTAGAGGAGGAGGGGGGACTATACACCAAAAGATAGGCTGCTCCGGTTCTCTCTTTTTGGCAGCCTGTGATTTAGGAACCGGCGCACAGATGCGAACAAGACGGCGATATTGCAAGGGATATTTCACGTTTGTTCCCGGAGACGGATGATGGAGACGCTCCGGATAATTAAGCTGGGGGGTGACTGAAATATAATGGCGGCAAGAAATTGCCAAATTGCAAAAGCCGCAGAAGGAGCTTTGCTTGGAAGTCGGGATGTTCTTGTTTAGACCTAATCTCTCTGCGATATTGTATTGTGTGAAGTAACTTGGATAAGTTGTACAGTTTCTTTTCAAATATTATTAACCATAACACGCACTAGTTAGCGTGAATTTGTGGACCGCATCACACGCATTAAGGTGATATCACCGAGAAGATGCCGTGCCGTGAGTCACAACTATAGATAGTTATCACTTTATATTTCTATTGTGCACTTATAGTGTCGACCTTGGCCTCTCTAAATATGCGTTGAGTGACGGTGGTCGACGAACTCGAACGAGTCAGTCGTTTCATGCGCCATTTGTTGACCAGCTTTATGTATGAGTCAGGTGAAACCTCTCTCCTGGGGTGATTCACGGCCTCCAAATGACGTCCGGGCAGCTGAAAATGGAGCTCTAAATAATTCACCGATATAGCATCGAAAAGCCATGGTATATCAACGGAGGTGACTTCACCAGCCAAATACTGTACACTGTACGAGAGCTTGTTGAATTACAGTAGATTCCAGATGGCTCACTGCAGTGCGCAGTGTTAAGTAGCAAATGTGAAGCATGTGGTGCTATTCCCGTCATAAATAATTAATTTACTTGAGCACGCGAGATTGAAATTTTCACAGTGCAGATTGTACAGTAATACTGTACTAGGTGCTCCATCATGCAAGAACCGTATTAATATATTTACTAACTGAGCTCTGGATCATGCTTGTGTAAGCAAGCAATGTTTCTGACTGGTTACTCTTTACCACATCGTGATGTTGACATTAAAGTGATGCGAAACAAATCGGCCGAATATGTGCCAAATCATGCCGGCAACTGTGTGAGACCTCACCTGCCGTACTGTACAAAGCGACACCTCTAGAGATGTTCTAGTTAAGCCAACTTTATAAATATTGAATTTACTGCTGTCACTCTTAGTTACACTTTAAATCCCTCTTAATAAATTTGATAGTTTGCAACATGACTCAGCCTCACACTAGAGCACTCGACAGTAAGAGTATACGAGCGGAATGGTTATTAATTAGGTTAATAATTCCTCTGAAACTGCGAATTGCATGCACCACCCGGTACTTCCACAGGGGCGAATTCTTTATGGTTAATTAACTGAAAACACATACCCAAACATTTTTACCGCGAAGTTTCCGTTTGACAGTTCAGTGGTATTGACATGTGGTTTTTTTTTACTGGGTCCTGCAGAGCCACGAAATCAAAACCCCCACCGGCTGCATGGCATGTGACAAATCTATTGGCTCACTCAATTGCACCAATCCCCGCAAAAACTTGGGCTCACATATATATTTTTTTGTAATATTCCGTCCCTTGGAATGTGAGGAGAGGGCGGGTTATAAATTAGTCCCAGATTAAATTTCCGACCTAATTTCATTTTGTCGCACAATTCCGGGGTGTCCTTTACCGCCATAGTTGAGCCCGAAGCTCCGCACACAATAAAGCTAACCTTCCTTTCAGAGAAGGGTCGGCTCGGGATGAATTATATGCCTCAAAATTACTGGAGCGATGAACCTCACTGCCCCGAAATTGAATGCCACAGGTCTTGAGCGTCGCAATTTCTTAATGGTGGTTGGCCTGTCACCAGAAGTGTCGCCGATCTTGTCCTGCCCTGTGGTGATTCACCCGCCACTGGGAATTTTTCCTCCGGAAAAATATTTCTCCCTATTGTACCGGAGGGGGTCACCAGATGGGGTCGTCTCATTTTCATATCCGGGCCATTATTTCCAATAAACTTATGGAAATTGATCGAGTCGTCGCTATCCATCATGGATATGGAGCCAACTTGATGATATTATGCGAACGAGGCTTCCCTCCCTTCCCTTCCATGGCTTACATGGCCTAATTGCAGCGCTCTACTGAGGAAGCCAACCCGATTTATCATTGCAGCCGAGTTAGGGAGCCATGTGGCTATATGGAGGACGCCCAGAAGGATCGGATCTTGCGCTTCAAATTGCCCTGTTTTCTGAGTTGATTCAGGTGATTATATCGTCAAGCCATGGCAGGTGCTTCCCTAGCTCGGTTGCTCCCTTTTGGAGAGCCGGGTGTTACAAATAACTGGGGGCTGACTAGGGCAGGACTGAAACCTAATTTTCTGCGCAGGCTGCCTGGCTCTATGATTCATTGCTGGACGGAAAAAGAGAGCGATGGGGTTTACGGTGATTGGCCTGTACTCACTTTTCCTAATTATTGCTAATCACGCTGCACTCATTGTGGCGATTGCTGCGTAATAGCAACGGTCATTAATAAAGTGAAATTTGCATCGCTTCTCACCTGGAAATGCAATATCGAACGGGCTTACCTGGAGCTTGCTGTACGTATACTTCATTTGCTGCACGAACTAGATGTTGTAAACTCCTCTGTTAACGCTTCAAATGTAATTATCTGTCGTCGAACTAAGCTTAACGTAATGCGCATGCATTATGTCCTGTTAGAAAGGGCCATTAAACCTTTTGGGCAAGTTTTAGGATGCATAGTATTCCTATCTGTGGAAATTGCGTGGCGAAATTTGCGCGCAAACTTACTTATCAGTCCAGGGTAATCTTGTTTTCCTGAACAGCTACAAGTTGCTCAGCTTTAGAAGTGAAGGGCAGAGGTGGGGGGGTTCTCAACATTCTCCAAACAGTGCTGCTCTGTGCTACTGCACTTTGGCACATTTGTTGAAAAATTTGTGAGGAAGTAGAATGCATTCAAACTTGTTTTTAAGTGCAGCAATGTCGCAGAATATTGATACCAAAAAGCGTATCAAGTCTTGTAGCCATTAGTTTCAGTGCAACAAAGTGCGAAAAGTAAAAAATGATAACAGTTTCAAGACTCCCTACAATGTAAAGCAATGTGCCACATATTGCACATAATCTTAACGTCATGGTGTCTGCAGGGCTTAAGTATGTCTCATTTTCAGCTTAACCTCAAAGTGTGCCTAGGATTTTATTGAGCCTACGAGCTCCACACTGTCGTTATGATATAGCTATAGAGAACCCTTGCGCAATATTTAAGTTTTATGTGTCATTAGGCACCTTTGCCTTATTCACATTCGTGTGATGATTTTGGTTTATGACGTCAATTATATTGTACTTACCCTGGTCAATTTTCCTCGGTTGACGAGGCAATTTGCTGTGATAAGGTATATTATAGTACCATTCCAGGAAGAACCGAAGAACCACATAACACAACGATAAGAAATCGCACACCAGTGAGAGGAGAGGTCCCCCCCTTTGATTCTCCGCATCCAAGTCGGCCAATCAGTCTCGGGTTATAGGCAGCAAGCAGCAAGACTATCACTGGCAATCAGATTACTGCAGTTGTTAAATTTGATGCATTGAAACAGTTCCTCTCATATCATTCTAACGGCCTTCTTTACTTCTCGAAGCAAAGTGCCTAATGCCAAGCCTACAAATCCGAGTCGTTCACCTAGAACCAAGTATCTTCCAGTACAGTTATTACCCCATTCCAGACAATGACCATAGCGCAGACGAGGATATGGCTTTCGCATTATGGCCAAACCGTTGTGTAGTGGTCCCGAATGGTTATGAACATGACCTGCAACTGTGAGTTACAGGCCTAAGATGCTGTTTTCCTCCTCCGCCTACTCTGTATAAGTAGAATGTGCAATATATGCGGGTGCTTTCAAAACGTGCAAGGTCAATTGTGCAAATGGCAACGGAAATTGTGTCATTCGAGTGTGTTTATTTCCGCACTTCTTTGCGAAAGTAGCTTTTTACAATCTCAAATATCGTCGCAACTTCTGGGTTTTAAAAAAATGGCTGCCTCCTAATTCAAGGGAAAGGGATGAGGCGGGAGAAAACGTTAATTAAACAGCTAAAAAGACATCTTTAAAACCTAGTTAACAACACGTCCCTAGATTCCCCTCCGTTTTACGTCCAAACTTAACGCATTAGCATATGCACGGTTGACATATTTCAGTCCGACTCGCTCATTAGCAGCATGATTAGGCGTCTTAAGTGTGAAAGTACGCATCTAATGTTTCTCCGGGATGAGTAAGATACCATCGGGCTCTCATAAAACTGCGCGTCAGGGAAGGGAAAATATTTGAAGTTTTCTGCTTTATTTTCTGGCGGGATGCTGCAGGAGGGTCTTTTTAGTAGATGACTCGAACTGGTCTTGAGTTGTGCCACCAAGTGGCGTCAGAATTAGGTCTGTGGTTCAGCTGTACCCCCCATGTAAGATCCTATTTGGAAACAAAATGCAAGGAGAGTTGGAGAGCAGGGCGCGAGACAGGTTTGCCCCTGCAGGAGGGCCTCACCCTCCCGCCATGGGCATCCCGCTGGTTCCGGCTGGAAAAACCTACAAGGGTTTTGGACTGGCAGTTCATCAACCAAAATAGAAGGGATTGCTGGAGAATAAGTCGACGGGGGTGAGCCCAGAAAGGACGATGGCCCGGGCGATGCGATGCTAAAGGAAATTCCATCTTCTTCAAAAGGTGGTTACAATGTGGGACAAACGAACCGGCTGAAATCGGATACGAAAGGTTTCCAATGCACCTGGGTTTCAATTGGCTGAAAAAGGAAAGAAAACAAATTTTGAAGCGTGTTCCTTTTCTTCAACTCTTGTTATTGTTGGACTTGCATTCATCAGGGGGTCCGGCCTGTTTGCTTCTGGTTTTGGGATTAGCCCACTTTCTGTGCAAAACCGACTTGGTGCCGAGCCAATCGTACCAAGTAACGAGCTTGACGCTCCGCTTCATTGTTTTATTATGTCCATATTTTATGGGACGGAAAAGGAGGAGGAATTGTAGGGAGCCGGAAAGGACTTTTATGGCTGTGAGGCTGTAAAGGAGGAAAACCCTGGCAGTGAGAGAGGGACCTTAGGAGGGTTCACAAAGGGCGCGAGTTGCACTGACAACCAACTGCAGGCTCACTGACGGCTGTCGTTACTAGAATTGAAGACGTTCCACTGGCCAAGCCTATAGGATTTCTTCTCTTTCGCCTCCCTCCCCAATATCTTTTTTTTTTCCTTAGGTTTTTCTGAGCTGGAAGCATCCTCCAGACGAGCATCTCGTTCTCCCGATGGCGCTCTTAATCACAGGAGGGAACTGGGTGGTAGGAGTTTCTGGAAGGCCAGATCGAAGCGATGCCTTCTGGGTTTGTAGAAAGGGGAGAGGACTTGGAAGGGAGGGTAAGGGGCAATGAAAGTAGGGGACCGATGGCGGCCGTAAATCTCGCCAGGACCGCTCTACAGCTCCAACAACCAGCGTTTGGGACCATGTAGGCTTCCCTCCTCAGTTTATAAGGACACGCTTATCAGTAAATCCTTGTCGATTGTCGAGTGGGATTCTCTCAGTTGCCATTGGGCTCCCTAGGAACAAAGGTCGTCTTCTTGCTTTGGGGACGGTTTCCCGTTGTCCACAGCTGGTTTACGATACTGGTCAAGGGTGGAAAGAAAGGTGAAATTCCCCCCTTTCAAATAATCCGGGGCTGTTTGGAAGGGCCTGTAAACAGTGGGGAAATTGGCGTAACGCAATTTCAGCTAAGAGTGCACTCAAGTACTTCCCTCTGAAGCCTGGAAAATTCCTAACGGAAAAGGACACCACTCTCTAGTGCTGGGACCTTTGTTTGAGTGTGGGATATTGACATTAGATGGAACTTTTGGGTAAACGGATGTGAACAAATAGGCCGATGTCTGTCCCATCGGGGGCATTGTCTTGATTCCGGGCATGGAACCCCTTTCCTCTCACTCCATTTGTCGTGGATGGAATGGAGAAGGTCTTTTGGAATGGGGGAAAGATTCAGGAGCAGTTGGAAAAAGAAACCAGGCTCTCATGCAGAACTCGCGTGTCTGAGAAGGGGGGGGGGGCTTCCAGAGACAAACAATTACTGGGAGGTCTCTGAAGCACCTCCAATTCACCATTAGTCCCGCCTTATCCACAATGTTTCAAATTTTCCGCCTCCCTTCCTCCAGTTTTTTTTTATATTCAAAAGTGCGGATTCATCTCATTATATATGCTTGCAAGGACACTTGTTAAATCTATGCGACCTCGTCCTCTTTTTCGTGCTTCATCGGTGTTAGATTTTTTTGAGGATTAAAAAAAGAGGGTGTACCAGCCCTCAGAATATCAGTTCTGCAGATCTGGAGACATTGAGTTGATTAAGCTGAAATCTGGCGCTTTAGGTTTCTCTGACACCACGACCACAAATGATAATACTCTACTCTGCTAACTTAATCAGAAAGCCGCCTAAACACGACTTGGAACCGATTTTCTTCCTTCAGCAGAAATTTCCCCTTTTCCCTGGCAGCCGCGCTTGTCTCGAGCTCTCTCAGTCTTCTGCTTCTCTCAGTTATTCAGTCAAGCAGCTTGCCCGAGATTTTGAAACTTGCAGGAAACTTTGTGTGGGTGTTGAAATATTGCATAATTTCTTGGCTGGCGAATAACAATGGGAGGGGGTGCCAAGGTTGTAAGCAATGCTTTGATGAGGCCGAAATGAGAAGTTACTAATACAGTGTGATCCAAAATACTTATCCTGTCGTAAATACACAACATTATTTTTTTCCCCATCAGAAATGAGTTGTGTGAATAGTCAGCTACCAAAAAGATGTTGTAACTTTTGGATGACCCTTGTTGTAGTGGAACAACCCAAACCTCATTCCGCACGTATATTACTTTTCTTCACGGATCATTTGCAGAGATTCACTCTCCGGCCACGTATGCGTCATCACTTCATCATCGTTTTCATATACCTGTTGGGATAATTCGCGGTTGGATGAAAAACCTGATCCCGAAGAGGAGTGCCCCGATACATACATATACACATGACGAAACGACGACATACCTATTGAGAATGGGTATCAGGCATTTTGTGCAGATGTTCATGAACGGTTTTTTTTCCACTGGCAGAATCCTGACTCTAATGAGAGCCACGAGCTCATCACTATGATAACTGGCAGTGAAGGCGTATATATAATAATTCATTCTAGTTGGGGGGTTTAGGCATCGGGGCGATGGCCATGGTGGTGGGCCAGGACATTGACTCCTCATTTTTGCCAGTGGAAAACCCGAGTGGAAACAAGACCTCCAGCTCTTTTTCGCACTCGATCGTGATGCGGCCAATATTAGGAAGCGGAATTCATTAAATATAATCAACCCTTCGCACGCTTCCTCGATCACGACCCAACAGAGAGAGAGACTCTCTACAGTATATACTTCCGAGGAATCTTGCCCTTCAGCTGCCTTTCACAAAGTACACATCGAGCGCAGGTGGGATAGGTCGCAAGGGAAACTTAATTTAGTAGACGCTCCAATTAATGACCCTGAAGTAAACTTTGTACGCCGAATTATCATGTATTCGTTTACTGGCGCCGGTGGGCGTATATTTCCATAGCCTTTTTTGGCGCATTGAGGAAGTTGCAATGAGGCGACATCACTTGTATCTGATTTAGAGTCTGCTAGACAGTTCAGGCTAGGAAAAAAAAACAAGTAGCGTATCTCGTCTTACTCTAAAGTGCTTTAAATGACGGAAATGAAGTGATGGAAACAACAGCAGCAACAACCTGTCACTGAAAAAAAGAGAGCTGTCCAGATAAGAATGGAGGGGAGAGAGAGGGGGGGGAAAATATTATTATGATTCTCAAGATAGCCCCAGGTTTCACTGGGCACCGTGTCTGCATCTTGCATATTTTCTTCGTAATGAGTAATTACATATGCCATGAGTCGGTGCAACCTTTTTTTTCCAAGCATACATATGCGTGCAGTTGTGTGGGGGATGCATTAACCCTAGACATGCAAAAAAATTGGTGGAGGGCATCATGCATGTTTAACCGTTACCAGGGCGCATCCCATGGGAATCTTGCATTCTGGCTCTCGGTTTGCTACCGTCTCACCTTTTCTCTAGAAAAAGCCAAGAGTGCAACTTCTCAAATCTTGCATGGAAGAGGATGAAACTGCACCAGGAAGAAGAGCGGCTATATACACGTGGCCATGTCCTTTCTGACTCCACAAAGTGTATCATCCTCTAGCTTTGGAGTCAAGCAAAAGGGGTATTTTCTGCTGGCTGGCTGTTCGAGATAAGAAGCATGAGCACAAAGGAGCCTTATTATTATTTAGTGAATGTCCTCGGCCGCCACTCCCAGGCAGATCACTGGGCGAGATAGGACAAAAGGGAGATTGCAGTTTGAATATGGAACATGTCCGGTAGGCGCAATGGTAATTGGCCATAATTGCAGGTCCGTGAAATGGGGCAGGCGTCGAGTGATCGTCTTCATGTAAATTCATGAAGGAACCGTTGGGGGGGAGGGGGAGAGAACAGAATTCCTACAAGTAGACACCAGGCTAGTCGTTAGGACGTGGGTACACCTTCAGATGATCTAGATTGCTGCTGCCGCTTGAATTAAAAGTAGCAGGAACAAGTCATTGTTGCTAACAATTATTATTGACCTTGCTGTCTCGTCTAACATGTTCGGTAGCTGTCTGATGCAGACAAAGTGACACGCTGTTTAACGAGATGGGCCTTTTGTCATGCAACCAGTTTTTAGCAAACGTGGCCGAATTTAGAAGCGGTCTAGGAGCATCCTTTGCATATAACGAGGGGCGTCAGTACCACTCATGTTTGCAGTCAGTCTTTCTCTCGAATATAAAAGGGACCCACTTGTTTTGTCACCTTATGGCGGAGGCGGTTACACCTGGCGTTTCATATATAATGCGTTGCGGTTTTTCCACACTTTTGAACGAAAGCTCTTTGGTGTAACTGCACACTACTCGTGTGGTGGTTCACAGTTAGTTGTTTAACGCGCATAGCACTCTGCATCAACCAACGTTCATTATGCTAACAAAGGCCGGCAACTTCTGACCTAACACTTTCCCCGGCCGGAGTAGGTACAGTACGTAAACCAATCTGCACAGTTTGCATAACAAGCAGTGGCACTTTTTTTTTTGATGTACTTAACATGGACATCTGGATGCATTCCTGTCAAAATAATTTCCTCTCCCATTCCAATCTCATTTGTATACGGAAAACACCCGTCCTTTTTTGTGTATGCCTGTGTATCGAGTGCGGTTGGGTAGCAAATGCAAATTGACATTCTGAGTCGTGAATATGTCACATCCAGACATGGTTGTATTCCGCGACCCTTGGAGGTTCTGAAAATAGTGCAAACAGGTCAGTCACATCCCACAGAGTACCGTAGGCATTTCAAAAATCTAAAGCGGATGAGAGAAAATGTTTGGCCTCAAGTGAACCGAGTGGTGCACTGTTTCAACATTGCGTGGAATATCCCGTCAGTCTACCCCTCTGGCTTTTATTTCCTGCAACTTGTGCTTCTAAAACGGGCCAACTGGTTCGCCATGAATTTTTAGGACTCGAGACAACTTTTTTACTGCTGATTTTTCAAACCAGTTTAACTTTTCTCCAGAGAGGGCAAGGGCGGGGAAAAAAGTTTATTTTTAAATATCGGTACATTTGCACATAATCATGTGTCATCAAACTGCGAACAAAAGGGATTTTTTAAGGTCGATCCGGTTAAAAATTAAAGGCTGTCATATTTCGTGAAAATTATGTCCCATTCACATAAAAAATATTTGAGATGGCAATAACAATAATTTATTTTGGCGAAATTATAATGCTCCACAACTGGTGCTAACGGTGCGATTTCCCACTCGAGGAAGATTTGAGATTCGGAAAAACAAGGAAAAAAAGAGGCACATAAAAACTCGATAAATCTTATTTCCTAGGTTCATTGTGGTGCCAGAAACTGCTGCTTTTTTTCTTCCAAGAATAAGGTCCTTCAACGGCGCTTATGGGCCAACTTTGCAAAAGAAAACCATTAAATCTTATGGCAACTGACTATTACAGGGCGGCGTTCAAGTGGAATAGGCTGGCCAAAGAAGGATGTTGCATAGCGAAGTAGGTGCCGCCGAAGAGACATTTTGGAGGATGTTGTGGCTTCCACAGAAGGGGTTATTTGTAACTCCAAATGGATCTCCCTCCAGACACTGTATATATGTTTTTACGAGTGCAGATAAACCCGTCAACCAATTAGCCTCCGAAAAATCTTACATCGCTCAAGAAATTTGTTTGACCATAAAGTGCCCCACCATCCGTTGCGACCAACTTGTCATTTATTGCTGGATTCTTATCTTTCAATATAAGTATGGATAGAGTGAGAGAAATCACTAACAAGCATCTCTTTTTTCTTTTATTGCAGACTGGTCACGATCTGGTGCGAGGGAAAAAAAAACTGCGGAATGGCGTCACGTCACGAGAAGGTACGGTTTTAAAAATGCTCCGATCTGTGTGCTTCAACAGACTAGATTTTATTCTGGCCAATGCGTCGCAGAATACAGCCTGAGGAAAACCTCCCCCCCAGAGTCCAATAATTGCCTTTCTAAACAAGTCCGGCTGGCCTTATCGACTGGGAGAGCTTCTGGAAATCGTTGAGGCGGACTGGTCTCCTCCGTGCGAACATGACCCGGGTATCGTTTCCTAATTGGTACCATCCGTTGGACCATGCCAGTTTCCAATAAGCCGCACAAAAGGGAAAAACAGCGGTGTATCCTGTTTTCCACGTAAAATTTCTGGTCTAAATCAACTCCGGCAACACAGCTGTCCGATTCCCACCGATAATGCACGACTAATGATACCCGCGCATTTTTCTTTCGAGTCGGTTAGGAAGGCAATGCCCCACATACACACACTATGTATCGACCCCTATTTTCCAGAGCACAATTTGTAGCTGTCAGGTGTTGGGCGGCTGCCGAGATGCCAGTCACTTCTCTAATGGAATGGTAGGGTCCTCTTCCACCTGGGGAGTCCTTACCTGACCTCGCTTCCCACCAACCGCCACGTGACCCCCCCTCCAAATATTATTATTGTTATTAATCGCGACGCCATCTATCTATACACACTGGCGGTTCAGTGGGGATAGGGCGTCTCCTGCAAGTGGAATTGGTACACCAGAAGGTACTACCTCGATTTGGCACCAAATTATAGGGCTCGGGGCTTGGCAGGGTCTTGACTGCGTTTGGGGACTGCCAGTAGATCAAAAGGCAGGAAGATCAAACTGGCGCAAACGAGGCCACGGAATTAAAGACGACGAGCGAGACTAATATTGCATATGCATATTAATTTGCTTGGCGGTCTGCACGCTGCTCGATTCGTGCAACTAACGGAGTGGTAGCGGGGAAAAAAATACCTGGCACGGTTTTTGGCCCTGGTAACAGGGTTCAATACTTCAAGTGTAAGGTTCTGTGCACCTTTCCAATTATTTAAAAAAAACAGGATTAATGTACCTCGCAGCATGATTACGATAAATTTCGTCCCAGTGTATGTACCGCGTAGGGTTGATGGAGTCGTGCAGGGAGTCATACATTATGGCCACCGCCTTTTTTTCTCCTTTTCTAATCTGGCACTTCATATTATTGCGCACCGGCGTAATCCTCCTCGTAATTTTCTACGTATATTCCACATATGGGCATCCCATTGTCCCTAGACTATGGTGCTGACACGTGCGACCGAGACGTAAATCTTCATAAATCTTTTTGGGCGAAACCTCAACAGATCATGTACCTACTGCATATATGCACAATTTTTCGCTTGGTTTTTATGACACACGATTTCAGACTTGGCAGGGATCTTCTCTATAACGAGGTGCAGAAGGAGCAACAGTCAGTGGTCCGCATCGTTCTATTTTCTGTCCTAGGGTGTGTTTCCGGGCTTGGTGCCAAACTGAAGATCGGGGGTGCTGCTAGTCCCAAAGTCTAGGGGGCCTGCAGCTTTCTGGGGGTTGGGTACGTAGCACAATCCTGTCAGAATGATCAAATTACACGTGATGAATGGCATGACGCTGTTGCTAGGCGGCGCACGGCCTGGCCTGCCAACCAAATTCAAATAAACCCGCCTAGTCTCCTCACTTCTCTTCTCCGGGAATGGGAAATCCGACCGAGCGAGGAAGATCGATGGATGCTTGCAAAGGGGAGAGCCAGAGGCTGCTGGACCAACGCCGCCCGCCGCCTCTTGCTTCTTGGAGCACTTGCAATATTTGCCTACAAAAATTTACAAAGTACGCTGGTTGCTAAAATATTGCATGGATCACAGATAGATTGGGGCAGTACAAGATACGGATGGGGTAAGATTAAGATAAAAAATATACGTAAGAGGAGCGAGGTTTGCTTGGGTAATGTGGCGGGGAATGTCCAGGAATAGTAATCGATGGAGCACTCTCGGGAGGCAATTTTGCCGTCTCAATATGCCGCCGGTCTTAGGTAGATTTTTTTTGGTCTAAAAACAGCTGGCAATGAATCATGCTGCTGCAGGTATCCATCAAGGGGAGGCCCACACTTCTCTTTTTTTGTCTAATAACCTACTGTTCCATAGAGAGGGGAGGCATTTTGGCTGTTTCTTGAAATGGATTTTACAAGGGGGCAGGGGGCGGGGAGAGTTTTGATATTGCCTTCTTGAAAGCTCCTGACAGGTCGCCGGGTGGTATTTTTTTTATACGTCGAGGGTGGAATTTTCGTCCAACTTCTCCAACTCATATAAAAAAAAGGCTCCGTTTTCCTCCATTACAATGTATTACACAAGCAGGCAAGTCAGAATTGACGTCAAGAATTTTTTGAATCAACCGGGTTGTACTTGTCGCAAAAACGGTGCTAATACTAAAGTCGCATGCTGCGCTTAATGAGTTATGCACATCTGTTGCTGACATTGTTTGTTTTTTTTGCTCCGTACTTGAATCTTTGACATCCACAGCGCCACTGATACGCACAAAATACTAAATGGGGGAGGCTTTGTTCTTTATATTCCGGGGCATGTTGTTCCCTTGTATTTTTCATACGTCATTTACAAAGCATGTGACACGCCAGGCACAATGTTGACCATGCTGGCCCGAACCCCCTCTCGAAAACCATGAATCTGCCGCTTTAATTCGTAATAACGTTTGTGGAGGGACATGCGGCATGCGGATGCACATTATGGGGTCTGTTTTCACATTCAATGAGGGCGCGAGTGCTCGCACATGTTCCAAATCAATGTGACTAGAAACATTAAATATTTATTTTCGTTTTTTTCAGTTTTTCAAATCCGAACGGGTGGAACTTTTTTTTTTTGTACAGGTCTGGTTACTGGAATGGTTTCATTGTGTCAAATCGTGTTGCGGACCAGTTCCGTCGACATGGTCTCACTGTTACACATGTTTAGGCAGTTTTGTTGGCTCGAAAACGCTATCACTTTGGCCAGCCGTCGTCGGTCAGGGTTTTTGAATAGTTTGGCTGAGTGCATTAATTTTGACGCTCCCAAAAACGTTTGGCGTTGGTAGAGTCAGGAGGATAGAATCATTTAAAGGCTGCAAATAGAAATGTCGTACACACTATAGGAATTTTCAATTAATTTTGTCTGGCTGGTAGCATGAAGTCATGCTGACCATCTCATACGTGGGTGAAGTAAACGTGAGACATTTTTTTGCACATCTTCAACTAGATCATTTCACATGTAACTGCTGGAACATTAGATTAATCGATAAACGTCCGTATGCTTTACATAAATTTGGGCGCACAATTCTTGCACTGTCATATCATGGCAGGCCGAATGCCATAAATTGCCAAACTGGTCCCCCTGCACGTATGAATCTTTGCCGCTGTCCACTGCAATTAAAGAAGGAAACAGATAGGTATTTTGTGTGTGGCTGGATCTAGGCCAAACCAGCAATCGAGCAAAAGAACGGAGAGGCCTGCTATTTTTCCCCCCAGGCTTTCTTTGTGGACAAGGGCGATGCACGGATTTTTATGGCCTTGGAGTTTCCAGTCTGACTCGGTCTAGTTATGAGCGTTTGACTCGATAAATCAGAGCCAGACTGGTGGTGGGAGGAGAAAGAGTAGGAGTAGGCCAGTGTTCCGGTTCTTGTCCCTCGTTTCCCTTGGAAGCAACTGATGCAACTGGAGTTGACAAACAATAGGTTATTGGAACCAAGGCTTGCAAATGTGAGAGCTCCCTCCAGGGGATGGATTCAACCTTGAGATGCTCTGGAAGGGGGCACGTTGATGCATTAGTCACTCCAGTGTGCGCATGCGCAACATGGCGGCACTGGAGTGACAAATGCGGCCATGTTGGTTCCACAGGTGTTTAGGAATTTACTGGTCGTGACATGACCTCTCCAAGTAACGGTGAAAGGTCGGGAAGGGTCGCGGTTCGTCCCGGGGAGAGTCCGCTTATTCAATGAGGTAATGGAGGAGCAATCTCAAGGTGAACGTGTCTGCCAGCAGGTATCCAGGCTTTTTCAGCAATGGGAGCCACCAGTACTCGCGGGCGCCATCAACTTTGTTGTTGGGGGCTTGGGAGGGAGTCTCCGGTATGCACGAGTAACAAGTAAGTTTGGGTTACGACTCTCGGGAGACGTATCTGTTCTTCAAATCGGCCTTCCGATAAAAAGGTACTCGCCGGGACGATTCGTTACCGGAGATTTATCTGTCAGGAGGCTGCCTCAATGGGAGCTTATTGGCGGCCTCTGGGAAACTGCTGGCAAAAGTGGCTCCAAACATTTTTCGCAATTACAGGCCCGCTTGTTTTTCCACCCAAAAAAGTTCCTTCCAAAAATTTGTCGGCTAATAATTGGGCTTGTCATCCAGGATTGGTCTCTCTCTCTCTCTGCATTTGAGCATCGGGGGGCAAAAAGCGCAGTTCTTTTCCAGCACACATGTTTTTATCAGTGACCGGTAACTGAAAACGAAACCAGCCCTTTTCGGACCATGCCTGTGACACTGTGCTCCTGCTTTCAATCAGTGGGACGTGAACATTGGAAACGTTCTGCTGGCCCTGACATTGATTAAACCAGTCGGAGTGAAACGAAGCCATCGTTTGGAATCAATGGGCAAGGTGTAACTTCCCAACCATAACACTATAGTGCTGGTTCTACTGCTAAAGGCGACATAGAGATGTGCGCAATCATTTTCTCTTTCCCACCAATGAAAAGTCAATCAGACGAGAAATTAGCTTTTGCAGCGGGGCACAACACGTGCGACCAGATATATGTGGATAACAGCTAAAATGCATATCAACCGTGGCTTGATGCACGGGCTTTTTTGCAGCCTTGCTGCGAATTACAGCAACGGCGAGTAGCTTTGGGTGGAAATCCGCGCGAAATTGTGAAACCGCGCTTTAAATAAAGGCAATAAAATCATTCACAAAGGGCTTTGCAGCTTCGGCGCTTTTGGGCTGGATGGCTTGGTATGGCTTGGGGGACGATGGAGGGTTAAAAGAATCGTGCGTTGCGGAAGGCCAGGGAGATAAGCGCACCCAGACAAGTCGGCCTGAAATGTTGCCTTCGAGGACCCCAAAGCACCACTCCACTTTTCTCCTTTTGCAGATATATCTGCGCTATCCTTGGAAAAGGAGGATATAAACAAGGATAAATAATGCCACCAGCCATAAAAGTCGGCAAAACAGGTGTTTGAGAAAGGACAAGAGTTTTGCTTCCGGATTCACAGCAGCAGCAGTAGTCCCCTTCTCTATTGTTACATACGGTGGAGAATTGCATTCCTGACGTCATTTTGCAGAGATTCTATCTGCCAACTATTGTCCAAGGGAAATGGGCTTGACCACGTACGCTTTTACACTATAGCCATGTCAGTTAACTCTCCTGTACATTATGCTGCTAGGAGAGCCGCCCTTTTGCGCACAGTGTGTTGTTTGTTGCATTTTTCAGTAAGCAGACCCGCCAGGTTTGATAAATGCGTGAGGGAGGCATACCTCCGCGAAGGAAATGCCTTCGTCAGAAGATAGATCAGCGCTTGTGTCCATTACAGCGACTTGGAGGCAGGGGGCCTAGCCGTACCCACAAACCGACAAGGGGTCATGTTCCAAGAATGAAATGAGCAGCCTCCCCAAAAAAATATATTTGGTTGAAAAAAAAAACCGTTCCTCGCGGGCTTCACTCCGCATTGACTGATGACCTCCTTCCGAGAGAGAAGCAGCGATGCAACAATGTATTTCCTTCCCTGTCTTTTCCACCCCCTCCCCGCCTCTCTCCCCTTCTTTCCATCTGTCTTGCTTCCCTAATTCTTTATCAGTCATTTATCACTAGCCTGGCCATTGGCGGCCAAGGCCCCAGGGTACCAGCAGCCTAGCCCCCCCTTAAAAAAGAGAAAAAGAAGGCTTCTCTTATCAAGGCCCCTTGGCGTCACAACGAGTCTCACATAAACTTGGAGCATACAAGAGGCCTAATGAGCTCTCTGCAGGTAGACTTGGAGGCTGCGAAGGCAAGTTATCGCCCGGCGGGCTGTAAATTAAAGCCGGCCCCGGACTCTCAATCCTTCTCGACTTGTGTCTCAGTTCAGCCTCCTAATTAGAAGGACAAATTAGTCCATCATGGGACGATGGTCAAGGGGACCCCTTCCCGTGTGGGTGGGTAGGACACGACCACGGGGATCGGACTTGTCCAGCTCTGGCCTTTTATGGGGATGGGAGGACATGTATGGCGAAGGCTAATTCACGGGATCGAAATGGCCCGAGTGAGGATACATGGGGAGGGACGATTAAGCCAATTTTGGGCCCCCTGGATGTGTTTCATGCCTACAAATAAAATAGAGCTGGTTAAGTCAGGAAGCGCTGTACGAATTGCGACGGTTTTTTTTTCGTGGCCGAATAGTGGATGCTGGGCATGGTGCCAAGGGGCCAATTTGCATAGACTTTGACCGGGAATGATATGCGGGAGGGAAATTATATTACTAGGGGCTTCTATAAGTGCTGAATAACTCATTTATGCCGCCTTGGTGCGTGAGGCACATACGTGATAATTTGGGTTCACTGCTGCCTTTTGTGTAGCTTTTCTGGGTGCTGAACGGAATGAACGGGATGGTCCGCAACCTAAGTCAAATTTTCGCAAAATTTTTCGTGAAGGTAACAGTGGCCTAGTTATGTCACCAGTGCGCCGCCTGCTGCATATTATTCGCAGCATCCTGCGGCTTACTAATTCCCTGGCGAACGGTCAGGTCAGCGTGTTTTGGTAGGAGTGTCAACACCGACTCCAGGAAATTGCCTTGCTTTAGCCCCCCCACCCGAGATTGGTGGGAGGCTGAACAATTCATTTCGCGATGAAACGATCCAGGGGAAAACGCGCATGTACTCTTGTCACACCAGATAATTTCGCAGCGCAATGTCCTTGCCCAACATTCCGCCCTGTTTCAAACCCACCCCCCCTCTAATCTGCTTAATTAATTTTCCTGTCTTGTTTGCGGAGGGAGCCGTGTAAATATTACAGGGCATCAAGGCGTAAACACGGGCTTGAGAGGAGGGTTTTTTCCCCTCTCTAGTTTTTTTTTCCACGAAGAGGGAAATATGGAAACGTGGAAAATGAAACTGGTTTTCTGTCACACTAACGTCGAGTCAGAGTTGGGATGGGAGCGAAATCCTATGCCCCCCCTCTTTTTCGCCCATGTATTTTACATTGGAGAGGGAGAAAAAGAGTATCTCTGGGTACACAAGGCCGCTTAAACGCAAGGGATTTTTTTTACATTCGGCCCCAGTCCAGGGGAAGCTATGTGTTGAATCGCAAATATCAGTCTGAAACGATTCTAAAAAAAGGACGAGTACCTCCATTCACAAGGGGGGGAAAATTTTGCATCCTATTCGCACCTTGGCTGTTCAAAGAAATTTTCTGTAGCGACCCAAGGGCCTCTTTTCGAATCTTCTTCCCCCATTTTTTGTGTCGTCCTGCCCTTTTTCCCTTTCCTTTTTTTGCAGTTATTTTTGCCAACACACACTTTCCAGGGACTTGGTCCGTCTCGCACTTTTTTTTTCATCGTGTTATCAGCAGGAAGGAGGCTTTCTCGGGCTTTCCATATAACGACACGTTCTCAAGTCGAGTGGTACAATCAGGGAGACAATTTATTCCTGGGACTCCCCCCCCATTTCTAGGTCCTATTCACCGTGGGCATTTTTGGCCTAATTTGCTGTCGGAAAAAAAGGAAAGATGCGTTCCTCTCACGTCAAGCCAGTAGGGAAGAAAATCTTGGGAGACTTTTTCCCGAAGGTCCTAGACAGGAAAGTTATGGGGCAACAGGAGCGTATATGGCATCAAGATCTATTGCAGCTTTTTATTGCGAGGAGAGGCCTAAACGGAACCGTGATTAATAGGCGTCGATACGTTGCCATTAGACCCGGAACTTGTCCCAAAGTCGGCGATCCATTTAAAGTCAGACTGAACATTTCCATTCGCGGAACACAACTTGCTCTGCCGTTTTTGGCTGCGGAGAGTGATTGAGGGAAATATTATTGTGCTTGACAGATCTTTCTGGATTAGAGATTAAAACCGGATGAATCGCTTCACTCTTACTGTTAGTGTATTTAGTCAGTTGAAAGATAAATTCAGGGAACTAGTCAATTTGGACCATTATGGGAATGATGTCATTACAAATTCATAAACCTTACCGGATTCCGGAATGCGAAAAGATTACATTCTGTTCATCAGGGTCGTAAACCAACACAGGTTTACAGCGTGTGCAAACCTGTACACCGAACAATGCGGCACAGCAAGCTACTTGCTGGTAAGGGCATAAACCACCGGCAGATGACGTCATACCGGCAGCAAGACCCTCCGAATTTTAATAATTGCTGTATAAATGTCTGTGTGAAAAGAGGAGGTTTTGCCATCCATGGGAGGAAGCTGAGTGTCAGCATCTTCACACCTGGCAAATGGCGACCTTGGCCGGAAATGAGCGGCATGATGAATCCCGCGGTTCGCCAAGCTTCCTTCGAGGGCAATCAGGCTTGTAATTATGCCGTGGCGTCTTTATCTGCATGCGATGCCGGCTTGATTGAACCGGGACGTGTTATGTGACTTTCCATGTCACACCACATCACTCACGCTGGATACGCCTCGGTGTAAAAATATAAGAATGAGAATGAGTGTGTGAAAGAAAAGAAATAATGCATGTCCCTTTCGGATAGCGAGCCGGTCCCAGAACCAGTTTGCATACCGCGGGTGTTGCAGTTGTCACTTCCCGAGTTAACCCAAGTCACCTGTACCGCCAGTGGAAGAGTTATGCGCCGACTTTGCACACCTTGTCACTAGAGCTGTTTCCAGTGTACTTGTCCAGGAGTAAATGGTTACAAATGTGAGCCTGCTCGTCGTTGGGAGGTACGCGATTACCCAAAACAAAACCTGTGTCTGCCCATTTTGATGGTAATTAGTGCAAAAAATTGGGCAAATTCGCGTGATATTTCGCCTTCCGTGTATGAGGTGATATCCCACCTTCTCATTTATGGAACCAGCCCCCCCTTTCGTATATGGTTTCATAAAAAGGGGGCTGGCTCAGTCACCATTTCCTTCCGGAGCTTGTTGTCGAAATCACCCCCTTCCATCATATTCTAGGCACAGGGTGGGGAGGCCAAAAGGGGAAGCATGAAGGGTGGGGATAGGAGGAAAAATCAGCGTCCGTCATTCTGGTTCCAATTCATTTCCTCTTTTATCTTTTCCCCTCCGGTTGGTCCACATCACCCTTTTCTGCTGCCTTTGTGCGGACGCGTCGCCGTCAACTCGTGTCCATTTCCCCCTGCGCTGTTTTTCCTTCCTTCCTCTGCCCCCCCTCTATATGGCTGTATACCCTCCCACAAAACAAACCCATTACATCATATCCGGACAGTGTATACCAACTGATAATATCCTAAGGGCACACAAAAATTGTGTCTTGCATATATACGGACGAGCACATGGCGGCCGGTTGCTGGGGAGGGAACCGGGCAATCAGACACCAGGCATTTTCCCAGTAAATTTTCACTCTAATTATCGTGAAACAATAGGGTAATTTGTGTCAAGTGCGGCTCCCACGCGTCTCCCCCCCTCCCTTTTTGGCCCGATAAAATTATGGATTTGGAAAACTGGGTTCGGTTCGAAGCTCACCAGTTTGCAATATTGTCACGCCTGTACTTGTAATTTCTGATACACCGTACATAATGAGGCAATGCTTTCGTTTGTGCTATGGACAGTGTAGCATGTGACAGGGAGGTTTGAAAGCATAAAATCAGCTCATTTTTCTCCCCCTTTTTTCCATCCCCAGCAGCTAGAGCAGTTTTAAGGGAATGGTAACCATTTCTGGCTCTCTGGCCAAATGAAACAGTGCCAGTGCGCGAGTGAAAAAGCGAGCTCGTACATTTGGGCGTCCCTATCAGGAGCAGCTCGCTGTGTACGTTTTTTTTTTGCGCGTCCATTATCTGGGAACTTTTGAATAGGAAAAGGCCTCGGCGGAATCGACCTGTTGGGGGCTACTGATGGCCGTGCAATAACCGGCTCAAGAAATGCGTCAGGCCCAAAAGGCAAGTTCGAACGGCTTCCTGAGCTGTTATATCAGCACATTAATGCGCAGTAATTTTCGAGGTGCTTTCGCGTGGATAGCTAGGAATTTTGTCGGGGTAAATTAGTGGTCAGGTGCGAAAATCCGTGAGAAAGTAGCAGTTTATGCTCTTTCGGAGTGCGGGGTGCTCGAGACTAGTAATCATCCTCCTATCAAAAAAGCCGTGGCATGAGACTGAAATGAAATGGTGTCAACCGCGTGCTGCTTATAGGCTAAGACACCCGTCGTCAGCAAGGTGCAAAGAAAACATCTCCTGACAGGATCAATTAATGTCTTGAATAATCATGTTACACTTTTGTAAAGATTCATCCGCCTCCCCCAAAAAGTTAAGAGCAACTCTGATCTTTCCAAGCAGGTTGGTCGTCTCCATTAAAAGTTTAGATAATCAACGCTTGGCGATAACTTTTTTGGGCTAGAAAAAAAAGTCGATGTCGCAAGACGGTTTCAGTTATGCTCTTTGATATACCAGGAGCAACTTTTCGAATAAATTGTGGCAGACTGGCGAACTGAAAAGAGCTATATTTACATCTGATGAGAGAGGAGAGGAGTGGAAACTATGTGCCCTATTGCATTTATAATGGGAGGTGTTTGGTGTAGAAAATTGTCTGGGTATACATTTTCGAAACTCGTAGACTTAACTATTTATGGCAGCAGGCCTTCTCTTCAAGTGGGAAAGTTGGGTGGTTCCTCCACTGAACTTTGATTTGTTTTCAGGAGCCCTCTAAGAACTTGCCCTGGTAAACAGACGAGATAATTAGATGCCTTATTTGAATATGTACGCTATAGGAATATCCCGCCAAGAGGGGAAAAAAGTATAGGACAGATTTAATATCCCGCAAGGAAACTTTTTAGCACATTTTCAGCTTCCTACAATGAGCTGCTCTTAATGAACCGTAAATGCTTTGGAAAAACTTTACCTGGCTTATTTCAATAAGTTTAATAATTTGGCTACAAGCACTGTATATACTGTGTAGGCTATACTGTACAGTGAAGAGTGCAGAAAACTGTTAAGGATCTAACATGCGTTGGAGTGACGCCCAAATGTCTTACTTACAACGAAGGTACGCATTTAGTTCAGTTTTTTTGCGTTAACTTCTGTCTCCGCTCTATATCTACACAGACATGCAGCTCAGACCCCCCAAAAAATGCCCAAAATACATGTACCTTTACTTGAAGTTATGTATATTTTCATGGATCAAGCAAGGCTTAGGACGGCCCTAATGCATTAAAATGACGGCTCGTAAGACCGGATCCGCCGAGAATATTAATGCAAAAGCGTGCGGAACGGGCGAATCTGGTCAATTTGTGCATAAATATTAGATGAAAGAGGCGCACCCGTCTTAGCTAGAAATAGGTCGCAGGCCCAGGGTTTTTGCGAGAGAAAAAAGGCTTCCACTTGCGACTGGTTCGTGTCCCACGCCAGTATAACAAGGGTAGCTTTTAGGCTGCAGCAGTGCATCAATACCGGTGGTGTCTTGTAGTCCTCCGAAAGATTGGTCGCGTCTCGAAGAAGCGCCGGCGCCTAGGGCGTAAAATTCACGGGCCACTAACCTTTCGATGGAAAATGTCACATCGGGGGCGCTGGCTAATGGCTTGACGCCGCTAATCTCCAAGACAGCTCCCGGAGAAGAAAAGGAGAAGAAGAAGAGGAGGGCTTCACGTGCATTTAGCCCCAGCAGCGCATGCAGCTTCTTTTCCTCCAGAGTTAGAGAAGAAGAAAAAAAGAGAGAGAAAGAGAAAAGAGAAGGATGGCTTCACTTGGCAATGAATCCGGAGGAATCACATCTGGGATTCTGACGTGCCGCCAACCAAATGCCCTTCCAATGAAAAGAGGATTCGTCAGCCGAATCTTGTAGATCTGGTCTGTCGATCTGACTCCCAAGTTCTCGCCTTGTTACGTCCCAAGGATTTTATGGCTTCTGGTGGCCTCCGGATGCTTGCAAGTCGCAAACCCACTGTAATTGGGTGCTACAGGGGTGCACATAACTTACAGGTACAAGCCTGACAGACTGGCTTGATAGATACGTCAACTGCAATGAGCTAATTGCCGGAAGGGTAATCACTCGGGGAAATCTGTTGGCGTCTGAGATCAGCGGAAATGTGGGCATTTCCTGAACTTGTCCTGTGCGACGTAATCACAGCCGATTATTTTGATGGGCGAGAAACGGAAGAATCACTCAGACGTATTCACGCAGCGTGTTTTCTCCTACCAATGGTGGATCCTACTGTGCATAATAATACAGTAACTCCGTAATGATGGAACCCTGGATGCGCTGTATAGAGTGGGCAAGTCGCGTGTGACGAACGCAATAAAAGAGACAGAAAGCGTGCTGCCATTATCATATAGATCCAGTCAGTGTTGAGGTCGGGGGCTGTTGGAGCAGTGTTGAAATGGGATTCGTGCCAAGCCTATCCGTGGAGATACTTACAGTGCGAGTCGAAATCCCGTCGTCAACCGTGATGGGTAAGTGAGGGAGCTCTGACAGATTTCGCAGCAGAAAACGGCCTCACTGTCCAATCTTCCGATAATGTCAGTCAGGAGGGCTACCATAGTAATCTGACCGCCGTCATTGCGCAGCAGAACCCAAATAGAGCAACGGGGACTTCTCTTGGCTTAGTCTTAGTCGAACGTTTGGCTCGAGAGCAACGACTCCAGACGAGTGTATAGGTGTATAAAAATGTTGGCTTGCCAAAATTTCAGAAATTTTATTTTAGCCAATACCAGGATGAATCCGCAACATTTTTTTTCATTTTGACCTGCAATGTGACCTTTCAGAGGACAATATTATGATACGCTGTGGCCGCCTGTGTATTTATTAGTGGTCAACTTTATGCAAATTCAATTGTGCGGGACAATGCCGTTATGTAGGTAGGCATTACAGGTGTTAATTACATATGTGGCTGGAATTTGTAATCAGTGAGACCCCAAACACACTCACCGGAATATCAGTACGTTGCTTTATTATGTAGCGTTTAATTCAATTTTGGGCATAAATTACCCACTAAACATTTTGAATGGTTTTCATTCTCTGCATACTTTTTTGAGTGACTGTCGATTTTGCTGTCAATTTTTACTGATGATATTCTCACCCAAGTATTTATTTTTGTACGGTACTAACATGCTCCATATTTTCTCCTTGCAGGTAAGAGCCAATCCGTCACCACAACTACCTTTTGTATCCCAGTCTCACGCAGTGTGACACCGCGTCAGAAAGTAAGTGCGTTAAAACGGCATAATCTTCCTCTGAAGAAGCAATTTTCGCAGCGAAAATGTTCTCAAGACTTTCCTCATCCCTCGAGATGATTTCGAAGTCTCGCATCAGGCTTCTCAGCGTCATTACCCTCCTCCTCCTCCTCCTCCTCCTCCTCCTCTTGCTGCTGCGTTAAGCCTATTTGGTCTTGCACCACTCATCCTCCTATTTGCACAGAAATGACTCTTATTTATTGATCTCGCGAGAAAGTTGAAGTGTAGCCGAGGCGTGGTGTCAAAGCACGCAGAGCGATCCGCCTCCTGAATATGGATAGGGGCAAGGAAAAAGATTCCGGCTGGTTGGGGAGGGGAATGATTCGTGGAGCGTCGCGACGCCTTGTGACACCCTCGAAGCGACAGGGCGTCACGTTTAATGAAGGCCGGCAAGGGAATAGCCCAAGAATGATCAAACCCCATGCATTAACATGGGCCTCACGGGCCTCTCTCTTGTTGTTCCAAGCCCTATGTGTGTGGCCAGTGGACATGGCAATCAGGCCTCTCTCTCTCTATATAGTCCGCCCCCTTCTCTGCAATCAGTGCACCACACAAGAGCAAACACACCGTTTTACACTGCTGACGAATGCCTTGTTCTATCGTGCTTGCACAACCCATCCTCCCTCTCTCAACCTACCTACTGCTATAGCTGACGCTGGCTCCAAAAGCACTCCTTTTCAGCACGAGGATGAGCAGATATATACCTAGGGGGGGCTGAGATGGTTGAAATTCCAGTCGGCGCGACTCGAATTTGCATTCATCTGGTAATTTGTCGCTTTAGTTTATCATATGGAATGAGTCGATCATTGCATTTTATGGAGGGGCGGCAATTGAACGACTTGGTCACTGCACCGCCCTGGATGTAATATTGAGGAGTTATGCATGTTGTAAGGCTGCATTGTATAAGGCGCCAGTGTGGTGGTGAGTTAGAGATGTAATATTCATTCTTGCATTCATTACTCGCAATTACAGCCCATCAAATGCATACACAGGCGTCGCAGTACTTTTTTTGGGACATTTTGGACGTCCAGACCAGGCTCATTAACACTTTACCATCAAGTTAAAAAATTTTACCACCACAATCGTACAACTTAATGAACCCATCAACACTGTTGTGCCCTACTATAACTAGTGCTAATGACATTTCAGTTACGCTAATAGATTCAAGACAGTGAATATCACTAAAGGGAATATTTTGCTACTGGTACAGCATTAACCTACGGAATAAATAGTTTCGTTGTCCACGCAATGTCATCTAAAATGTGGGGGAAGCGTATAGGAATTTTTTCAATCCAAAAAGTGAGCATTGCAAAAAGAAATGTAGATCAAAATCAAGCCCACTTCCCATACCTTCGACTAGAAAAAAAAATGGCGAAGGGTCTCTCCTCCCCCGCCTCTTTTTTTATACATTCTGGAGCTCTTTCTTCGTCTTGGTTCGATGCGAGATCAATCAGGCTCTCTTCCTTGTCAAGCAGCTTCGCCCTGACTATGAGCTCCTCTTGGGCTGGGGGAAGATCTAATTATGATGGGTTAGAAAGGCACGTCTCGGGAATGACGATTTATAACCCTCATGCATTCCCTATTTCCGCCGGTGAGCTCTTGCGGACTTTTTTTTTGCAACCTGGGGAGCTGTAATGCCCAGGTTCATCGGAAGAAAAGCTTCCAAGAATGGCATCCAGGAGACTCTGACTTAATGCATGGACTTGTCAGGGGTTTCCTCCACAAAAATATTATTTGTATGAAGGTCGTGTCTTCGGGTATGGCCATAATAAAGCGGACTTCCGGAGGTCGATTCCATCCTGAGAAATAAGTGGTTTATCGCAGTGGATGACCATCAGAGCTCTTAATTATGAGGATGGCTTCTGGAACAAAAGAGGTCGGAGGAGAAAAAAAAAGGCCACTATCTGCCACAAAAGGTGGGGAAGAGAGAGAGAGAAAAGTGGCACCCCATTTCTCCTTCGAGAATTGACAGGACGGAACATCGCAAAAAAAATCGGCAAGCGAGCAGGGACTTGTGAGAAGTTCCCGGCGAGGACGCCTCGTAAAAGTGATTCCTTCTTTCCTTGATGGCAGGACATTTGCGCTACTTTCTGGAGAGATTTTTTTTTCCTGAGCTGTTATTTTTTTTGTAGGAGTGTCCTTTCAACTTCCACCCTTCTTTTCACCCTTCCTTCCATTTGCTTTCTTCCGGAGACTATTCGCCACAATGTTTCGTCGCAATGCCCCCCCATCTACGCTTCCTGCTTCTGCGCGAAACATTCGTCACGATGTACCGGTCCCGTCACTTATTCCGTATAGATATTGACAAAATGGCACAAAAAAAATCTGCAAATTACCTTACGTATTCAGTATAAGGCAGGACGTGCCCTGTACGTAAAATCAACAAAACACAACGTCTTTTGCGGAAAGACACATTTTGCCTACTTTAAGTCCAATTTTTGCCCAGACTTGAGCGTATTTTATAAAATTTCAGGATAAATTGCAGAATAAATTGCGTTTTATTGGATGGGTCGAAATATAAATTCTGTTCAAATATATAGGGTGCTATTTCAAATGTGGAGTGGGAAAATCCACTCGAAATAATTTAGAGAGCAGAAATATTTCTAACAGAAAATTGGATTGGCGTCGCAGCGGAGGGCGTGTTTTTTTCAGTCTTATTTTGAGACAAAAATGGGTTTTTGGGCAAGGCCAGTAGGTCCTGCGCCATTTCTTTTTTAGCCACCTCCAGCTCCAATGGAAGAATTCGCTGTGATTTTTCCGACTGAAAGGTCCGAGAGGAAATAGGGTACGGTCGGTTAGGTCGCAGAAGGGAAATGCGGTTTGTCCAGACATAAATCGAGTCAAGTTCTCGGGCCAAAAAGTTTTCTGATGATTTTGAGCAGGCCTTGACCGTGTTTTATATACACAGCCCTGGGGCCCCCAAGGAAGTGTTGAGAGAGGCCCCCACAAAGAATCCTATTGATCCCAGCAGCCCGGTCCAGTCTGTAGGCTAGGTTTTTCCGGAGCAATAGTGCCGTCTGCGGGCCATTCCCGGAATAAAAAGAAAAACTGCAAGTACATAAAGTTGGCAAGGGCTGTGGCCCGTATTGCTTACGGCGCGAAAAGCTCGCTTAGCTGGGTTTCTACGAAGAGCTTTCCTGGCGCTGTCGTTGCAAGATTGAAGACCGGAGAAATTTTAGGGGACGTCAATAGCATAAACCCGACGGTAGAGGACTGAAGAATTGCGAGCACATTCTCGCACATTATTAGGATTAATTGCGGCGTGTCTCGGAGGCGAAATGCGAGGGGTCAGACGGTCGACACCCGGACGTGTGAGTGCGTGTGTTGGGTTGGGGGGACACCAGAGCAGGAAAAATCTTAATGTGGAAAAAACGGGGGAATGCCCCCAGAGTGACATTTTATGACGGGGATAAAAATTTATTATTTATTGGAGGTGTCGTAAAGGAGACGGGGCCTGTGCACGGGGCCAGAGTGATGGAAGTGGACACGCGAGGAGAAGAACCCGTGCTTCCAGACTCATCTAATCGATGTGTGTGTAGGTATATAGGTGGTGCTGAGAATTCGACCAGACGTATATAACAAAGGACATCTTTTATTGCGCTGTTTTGCTGCGGTCAGCCCTTCTTTAGCGTCCAATGAATGGGGCGGACATTAAATATAGGGGCTGCTCAAAAGGTGAGGAGCCATTCACAAAAGGCGGACGTAGCCAAATGGCTGTAAGTCACAAGTTGAGCTGCTGTACACCTGTGCCACAGCCATTTCGATATAAATGAAAGTCGGTTGACATACGCACGCTATAGAAGTTGGCAATAATATTGAGGTACGTTATTGGCATTGCAGCCTCTCTACTACTTAAACTTAATGATGCGGGTGGGACAAACTTCAAGAAATTGTCATTGGGAGTATCGGGTACCACATATGTGCCAAGTCCATTCATTGCAGTCCTCTTGCTTTGTGCAATGCCTTTTTTTATTGTGCGTTGAGGGCATGAGGTGTGGATATTATTTTGTTCCCGCCCAAGCCAAGCAATAAAGTGGCATAAAAATTCCGTCAAAGCACCCCCACAATGGAAGCCGGCTCTCAGTTTACCCCCTCTGATCGTATTACTTTGTGTGTGCGGTCACTTGCGAGCCAACGCCCATGAGGAACATTTGGCACTACATTTTATAGCCTCCTTGTGCTATGCAGAAAAGCATGGGGACATAATGACCCGCGAAAATCTGTGAAAAATACTATTTTTTTGTTGGGTGTGTTTTGAGGTGATTTCCATAGTCCGTGGACTCCCCTTGTGGGCCGAATGCACCTGTGTCATGCGTGGCTAATTTTGCGGGCAGGATGACGGACAGGAGGCGTGGTAGCGTCCTCTGAGCTAGAGATGTGACCCCCATCTGAAAGGGGCATCGCTGTTTTGCTAAAAACCGACTGAGGATTTTTTTTTTCCAACCCTTTAAAGTTGGCCCCGACAAGTCTTTGTCTGCTGGACCAAGATTTTAGTACGGTCCTGATTTTGAACTGGTCCAATACTGAGCTGGCCGGAAATTAATTTTACGCTGCTTCTGGCCACCTGCATTCTTAAAATAGAAAAGAAAATCATTTTGAGGTACAGCGACAGCATTTTTTTTTACGGATGATGGATGATGTTCGTGAGTCACGCAAGTTGTAAGAGAATGATCCCAAAAGGTAGTCCCTCTTGGCGCTCTCATCACTGGACAGACACTGCTTGCAGCAGGGGAGCTTCATATTGGTCTCGTTGCTCAATGTCGCCAAAACTTGTTTGGGATTTCCAATGGCGGAAACTTTGTGGGAAGTCGAGCCTTTTGTTCTGGTTGTTCCCTCCGCGAAGCTTTCGGGATATAATTCCTAACTCAACCTCAGAATTGCATATAGTGTGTGCATCTGGAGCTCATCAAAATGAGCAAATCCGAAAACCAACCTTCCCCCCCCCCTCACCCCATTCTGACGTGAGAGCTGGGGTTTGCAAAGGCTTCGAGCGTCATTATACTGGTTTCTGTTAATGATGTCGAGTCAAGCAGTGAACATGTATATGCATAAGGCTTCAACGTTGCGGGTTTGTATGTGTGAAGAGACCGGAATATCCGTCTTGGTTAGTTATGAAAGTGTAACGAATGTATAGGCGAAAAGTTTCTATGACCACTAACTAAGTCACTTTCCAGAAAAAGCTGACTTCATATTAATTTGCTGATGATTGCATAGTGACAGGATACATTTGTTTAAATTTTTTTTCTTCAGAAAAATGGAGAGGTGTTTACCAAATGTGTGGCAATAGGGCGGAGGGTGTGGATTTGCTCGCAATTTGTCATTCTTGCACTTGGTCTGCAGTAGGAAGCGGCGAATTCCCCTTAATGAGCGACGGATTAGTAGAGGTAAGAGCCACTTTGCTGGATGGAATGGAAAGCATTAATCGAATGGCGGATACTGGGGTCGTAGGAGGAGCAGCTTCCCCTTTTGGAAAGGAAGAGGAGGAGGAGGAGGAGAGAAGCTCACGTCCTCTAGTCTCCCCGTTTTCCTTCCTCCAACAAACCTTTCTCCTAGTCTGCTTCATTAATTAGCAACGTCTGAGAGGGCTGCGACAGAAATGTGCTCAAATCGAATTAGGCTCTAGAGTTTAGCCAAGTAAGGGAATTAAGTAGTTTAAAGTTCATTATTTAAAACCCAATAGTGGGTAAAATTGTCTAACTTTGTTTTCTGCTACACTCTTTTTCGCTCTCTCTCTCTCTGTGCTGCACTAATATTAGCTAGTACTAAAGGCGCAGTGAACTTTGAGGAAATCGTGCGGTGGGCTTACCGGGGCTTACTACACGCGACAGAAGGAAAGGGGCATGGCCAAATTAAATTTCGCTGCCAGGTGGCTCTGAGGCGAACCGAAACTTCCGGACCTCTGGCACGACGACGACGTTCGCAGCAATTAAGGACTTACCACCAATCAGGGCTGAGATATTTCTTATCACATATACGTCGTGAACTGTTGAGTTTTCGACGTGTCTCCATACCTGTATGACATGACACGATGCAAATTATTTCCCTGCAGAGCTGCAGCCTCTGAGGCAAGGGATTACAGATTGGTGGAAAAAGAGAGCTGTTGAGATGTGGAGGGAGGGATGATGTAATGGAGCAGAGAGCGTTTCGGATAGAGCAAACATAATCGGGTAGATGGGCGTTGAAGCGGGTCATGATGGATGAAGAGCGTGCAAGTGAGGGAGGCTGCGAAAGAGGCTGCCTTTGCCTGCATGCAAATCTTGTCTGGAGCTGCTTCTGCTTTGCCGCACTGCCCTCTGGCCCTTTTCCCAGTCCATCCCTCGGGGGAAAACAGAAAAGGAAGGGAGGGTTTGGGGCTGCCGGATAGAAAGAGAGGAGGAGGGGGGATAGAGGGGGAGGTATTAGGAAGCAGCAGGGTGATTACCAGGAGGGGATTTGACCAACTCATCAAGAGGGGGTGGAGGCTTAGATCTCTATGGTGACGGCGGTCCATCCATCAGACCCTGCAGGGTCTATATATATACACTGTACTTTCCTAGTTCTGGTGAGGAGACGCTCTCTGCCGAGAGGAAACTGCTCCAAACAGATTTCCGGGCTCTTCAATTGGCGGCCCAATTACCACTACCTTCTTTCAGCATTAATAGCGACGGTTATTGCCCCTTCCCCTAATCCGCCTCAATTACCTGGCGTGTTGGAAGAAGGCTTTGCGCAATTAGCCCACCGCCTGTTTCACAGGGTAAATGCCGGCGGACATTTTCAAAGGTACTGCTACTTCGGCCAAAGTATGCCCGGAACTCTCAAAAGCTGCGAAATTTTCCCCTCCCCACGTCTCTCTCGGGGCCGTATTTACTGGAGACTTGGAGCTGCAAAAACTGAGCTATAAAAACGACATATTGCAACTGATGAGAATCGGGGCCGGATTACACCATTCATTAGAACTCATTAGGTCGGATTAGGGGCATAGAGTGCGTGTAACAGAGCAGTTTTGTTTTGACACTGTTTTCATATATGATCTATTTGGATTGCAGAGTGCTGTTGTGTGGCGCTGAAGCGCTACCGAAACCACACCCCAGCAGCGGGTGAGGTTTTCCAAAAAATTGTTTATACCTATAAACCGTGTTATCCGGTATTGTAAATATTCCCCTACCATTCCCGGCCTTCATGCCGTTCTCGTTAAAATTTGGCGTTAATTAGGGCGTAATTAAAGAATACATTTGTGTGCCCCTGGTGATGGGCAGTGTTATTCTTGCAGCATAAAAATGACTTATGATCAACTGTATAACTCAAATGAACATTCTCTGATTTAAAAAAAATGCAATTCAAATACACTTTGCTAATATTTATAGCGTTGGCCTGTACTAATGATGGTCATGGTTCACCTGTATGTGCTACTACAGTAGTCTATATTTTGACTCATTATCAAGCTGATTTTTATTCCAATTAATGTAAAATGATGCAAAAATGGAGACAATGAAGCTGCATTTTGCATGCTAGTTATTTCAAGTAATTTAGTAACAATAACCTCGCTGGTGTACGAGACACATTTACATTATTTAAAAATTTGCATAATGCCCCCCGCTAAACGTAATTGAGTTATCTGCAAAATTTTACTGATGAAAGTTGCATTCAATTAGTTACACTGCAATAATAACGTTTTAAGTGCCAGAGAGTCAGAAATAACTAGTTTTACCTGGAAGCCCCACATGCTGATAGACTAATGATTGTTGGTTCCATGTGACTCTCCTGCAGTTAATAAGCATTATTATAGATATTTTGGGAGGAAATTAGTGTTATTTCTCTGACAGACAAACAACAGTGCAACTACACGACAGATTGCAACTACTCCCTTGTTTCATGTTAGTCACATTAATTAGTAGCTTTGGCAGGATTCGGCAAGTTCTCCTTGCCACATCCCGCAGCATCTGACGCATTCAGCCAGCCGGGTGATGGCAATCCGACGCACAAATCCGGGATTGGCACCGCAAAAGTCTTCAGGTTATCTCCGAAATGAGATCCTCTCTAGTCGGAAATAAAATCCTCGCAAAATACTTCTCATGTCGAGGATTTGCTTCTTCCCTGGGATTTAAATCCTTTCGCGGGTGTCAACTCGGGCACACGCTGGAGTCCCGTAGTTTTTGTTTGTGACAAGAGCTGCACAGCACAACGGGGTCGAGAAGGAAAAGCGCCTCAAGCAAAGTCCACCGAGAGAGAGAAAGAGAGAGAGAATCCGGTTGGTGCTGTGTACAATCTCTGGGTGCCATCACCATGGGCTGTTGCTCCGCGTCCGACAAGTGAAACGGACGCACAAGCCTTCCTTCCAGCAGACATCCGGAATAATCTGGCCGCAACAGATGTCCCCGGTGTGTTTTTGTCTGAGTTTGCTGCCGCCTTTTCCACCGGTCCTGGCTTGCTGGAGAGAACAGCTCGCAGTTCGAGCAGCCCCAAGGAGGATTGGTCCATTAGCCGCAGCCCGCAGCATGAAGCGATGTTGAATAGGCCATCGGACAAGAGAATTGCTCCGGAGTGGAGTGGGAATTGGTTATCGTCCGCCTCGAGTGCCACTTCTTGGACTCCGGCCCGGTTCCTATACACTCACAGATGCCTGTCTATATACGACTGCCTTCTATATAAACTCCATTTTATGGCCACCCCACTCTAGGTCACTGGTCCGACTTGCTGCAATTTTCGATTGGTCTGAGTGGCACTTGGAATGCCTTCTTCATCATTCCAAAACCAAGTGCACGTTTCTCTGGGTTCCCCTCCCCAACTTTTGGTCCCCCTACCCCCCCCCCCCCCGNCCCCCCCCTGAAGGAAGAGATTGTTATTGATTAGCTGGTGGTGGTGGGGGCTTTTGATGTCATTCCGGCAGAGCTTTTACAGGGGGAGGTGCAGACGACAGGAATGATTGTTAGGTCGGTTCAAAGCACGTGCGCTTACTGCAGGGTGTTTCGTAATAATTCTAGAGCCAGCTTGTGTCTGTTACGTAGCCCGGATTTGCACGGATGTCAAGCACGATTGTGGCTGAGGAGGCTGTGCGATGGCAGCCGGATATTAATAATATCGTGCAGGGAGCCGATTGCCCACACTGGTCTGGGCTGTGTGCTGCACAATCAAGTCATCTTAACCAACACGGAAAGCGCATGGCCAGGCTGAAGTACGGCTGGGTAAATCCAGGCTGACACTAATCCTCTTTCTGCCCGATGGCTGCGAAGAGGAAGCCAAAAAAGGTTTATTGTTGGGGGGGGAGGCCCGAATTGGTAAGAAGGGAACTAATTTATTGTAGTTGGGCTTGCTGCTCCTACCCCCCTCCACCACCACCACCCCCCACCTTTTGTTGGTCGGTTCTAAGAGGGGTGAGCTGTAAATCTGCGGGATTTCCGTGATTTACCTTTCATTCCGGAGGGTTTATGGCTTCAGAAGAGGGGGAGTGATGGCCAATGTGGCAATCGGCAGCACGCGAATTCAGGTGTTAATGTTATCGCTGCTGCAGGCTCATTGTTAGGGCATAAACGCAAGACTTGCATAAGACGATGCCACCACCCGCACCGTTTCCTTTGCTATATGGTAGATAGTGAGGGCTAGTTCAATCAGACTTTTTAACTGTCGGTTAATTGGTTGATTAGTCTAAACTGGCTTTTAGTTAATCGGCTGATTAGCTTAAACTATCCGGTTAGTTAATTGGTTGATGGCTTAAACTGGTATGTTAGTTCGTAATCAGCCAATTAAAGTCAAAATAATGCAATCCGTAATGCCGCTGTAAGCTGCAGGTGGCTCATAACTAACTGTTAAAAATAGAGGTAGAACCAGGTATATGAGTGAAGTGTTTGCTTTTAAAAATTATATGATAATGAAACAGTTATGTGTGGCTATGCAGCGGTTAGAAATTTTTTAGAAGTCAAATGGCGGTTCTATAAGAATCTTAATTTTATAAAACAGGTGTTCCCGTCGCTGTGGTCAGGTAAATGAATTACTATTCTGCTCAAATTCAGGTTGACGGAAATGTAATCCTGAACCGACCCACTTCAGGGCAGATTACAAAGGTCATTTAGAGCCTAAGTGGACAACTCCTCTTGCACCTGGCGATACCCTTTTAGCTGCTTGACTGACGCTTTTGGAATAAAATAGATCAAATCTCAGCCTGCTGGTGATCCTTGGCATGATTCAGATGCATTTCTACCTGCTTGGTTAGAGAAAATTGTTGGTATTAGTGATCATCAAGGACAGTTAAAATTCAGTGTGAGCCACGTGCGTAAACCAAAAATAGACTGAAATTGCACGTTCTTGCAAGTGTATTACTGTATTCATATTAACGACATTTTAACTATTAATGATAACTCGACCCTGAACTTTTGTATAACTCGTAAGTAAGATTATTTTCTTTGTAATACGACCACTGATACCCGCAGTTGATCATCGTCTTTACTTCCCGCTAACAACAGATCGGCATCTTGTAACCCAGAATTGCTCTAGAAAGGCCATATGATGGTAATCACTACTGAGAGCACATTAAACCATACCTCGAAAAAAAACTGATACAGATTTATGAATTTTACACGATCAAGCTGCGGAGGATACAAGCCAATAAATCGGAAACTAGGATTACATTCGATATTAATCGTATCATTTTTCCGTTATATGTAGTTAACCCTCTATCAGATTCTACCTGATATTTCCTCTGCCCTTTTACGGTGGGCTAAGTTAAAATAGGTTTTCCCCTAGTTTAGTAGCTGCCATGGCGCATCAAGCTCCCAGCATGATGTGTACAGATGGTGACGGCATTTCCAAATTCCTCTGCGCCGAGATTCCAATTACTAACTCGATTTTGACCCGGCATACCCTACTCGTCATAGGCCGAAATGCTGCAGCACTATTTAATCCATCATGTTGTCGAGGCTTCCCGTTGCTTGCTGCAAATGTCACTGTAAACTGTATAGGGGAGTACGACCCTAGATTTGTTCCAAGTCTACACAGTTACGGAATAGTAAAATTTGCCATCTACCTTTTACGGCCACTAAAAAGAGGAAAGTTTCATTTAACGAATGTCGCCGCCATCAAAACACTATAGAAGTTTCATCGCGGGTCATCGGAGTTAATCATTCCACGTCATTGCCATCGTTGCAAAATTCCCCATCGGGGGTTTTGGCTTTGTTGTCACGTACAAAAGCCTTTCCAACAATTCCACATGCGCTCTTCAATTTGCCGGAAACGTAATGGCACAAGTTGGAGTTACACATGTCAGTTACACTGACAATCCCCGGACAGCAAACCACGATTGAAGCCAGCACTAGTTCTCTCAAAAAATTTCTAACAGGAAGCAACAAGTATTTCCGCTCTAATGTGACTGCATTATCCGGCAATTCTGGCTTCCACGTGTAATCCGGGGCCCATAGGACTCGTCTCCAGATTTCACACGCAGTAATCAATCCGGGCCTGTGTGCTGTATACCCAGACTAACTAGCCTTGTGTCCACAGCATTTCCCCCTGAAGGCGGAGTGACTCTCATCAAGGCGGCTGTGTCTTGCTGCTTTCTCGAGGGGTAGGGCGTTTGAATCAGTACTATCAAGCAGCCTCCATGCACGTCTAAGATGCAGCTTAATTAGATCACGGACTTTGGGAATCCGAGAACTTGGCTCTTCCCAAAGTCGCGAGTTCCGCTAGAGTTGGCTTGGCTCCGTGCTGAGCGCCACCTTAATTTCAAACCCTCCGATTCCTTCCGGGGAGGAGGAGAAACAGACCAAGAGAGAAGGAAGGAAGGAAGGAAGGAACAGTAGATTGAGTGATGTAGGAAAAAGAACAGAGAGACGAAAAAGAGAGAGAAATCAGGAAAAGTTAATTTTTTTTTTGCGCCTGCACTTTGAGCATCGTAGTTTTTGCGAGGAATGAAGGATATAAAATGGACTCGTGGGGAATATAGAGGAGTCTGTGCTGTGTCTTTTGTCATGATTTTTTCCCCGCTTTCTTTCAGCACATTTGTTGCGTCATGAATGATTGCTGTTAGCAAGGTATTCTTTACAGTTCCTCCAGACATTGATTCCGAGGAAGAATGAAAGCAATTTCTTCAAATTAAAGTTGAAAGGAACTGACTATTGCGAAGCATTAATCAAATTCCTGCTTCGACGGGCATAGATTCCTATAATCTAAAAATCGATTCTCCGTCGGCAAAGAAGATTTTCAGACTGAAAAGTATAGAGAAAGTTATCATTCCGGAAATTCTGGCTATATAGTTGGCAAAATGCTTTTGTTGCCAGTTACGCGGTAGATTATGCGATATATACTGCTGCATTATTTTAGTTCATTTTTGTGTACAGTCCGTACACTGCACATTTGCAGTTCTTTGTATAGGCACATGTCGCCATGCATCTTGTAGATTATAGTTATGCCTATCAGTATAGGCTTATATATAGCGTCGGATATATGCTGAATTTGTGCGACTGTATATGACTAGAGCGAGTAAATTCAGCGTGGTTGGGACATTAATTGTGCCTCAATTAGTTTTAACGTGCACCACTGGTCTGAGCTTTCATTACTGTTTTTGACGAGTAAGGCCTCGTTCAGGTCGACCAGCGCTAATTAAATGACGGAAAATGGCCTTTACCAGGGTTGATTTATCGTCCAGTTTTCATTGTAGGAAGTCTTCGTGTCGGAGTTATTAAAAGCTCCGTGCAAGAACGCATGGAAATAAAATAAGTGAAACGTGATATAACGCATTAGTGAAGGAGGCGTTTCCGGAATTCCACGAAATCGAAGCTTCGCCTAGGAAACCGTCGTTTATGAAAAAAAAAAGGTAGGGGGAAAAATCGAGTGATCATTCCTGTGTGGACTTGTCCCAAGTGAAAAATTTCTGCGTGATTCTTAGCTACGAATACTAATTATATCCCGGCACGATACGGAAAAAAAGTCACATTTATCTCCCGCATGTACATTTCCGGAGTCCGGTGGACAAGCTGTACTTTTAGGCCCGTAAAAAATTGGGACAAAAAGGTGCGCGTCAGCAGTTCACCATGGCGGGCAACTCCCACTTGGCAACACCATTATTGCAAGCACAGTGTATATGTTATATACTGTATATTCCACTGAGCAACTAAATGACGACACCATCACGCTGCGACCAGGGCTTGCCGAGAACGCAGGAGGCCATTGTTGGCCCAACACCGCGCTATTGTTTCGACCCGGAATTTATAATGTGGACGCCATTGTGCAATATTGGTCTTCCCTCAAATTACTCTCCTTTTAAAAAGGACCTTATATAAAGTACTATACACAACAGGCAGTGCCGGAATCCCCTCTTGTAATTAAAAAGGGTGCGAGAATAATGACCTCGGTGATGCCCTCCCCATTCTTGTTTTCTGCTGAGCATCCCTCTGGACCTGCGGTATATGCTAGCCACCATATAAATATGTGCAGCAATATTTCATGATTCTCACGAAACCCCTGTCCAGCAGTGTGAACTTGGGTGGGGTAGAAGGAGTGGTCGCCAATGCTGCTGATATGTGGAAGAAGCTTGTCTGGAGGCAATAACTTCCAACTTTTGCCATGATTAGGACTCATAGTGTGGTTTAATTAGATTTATTTTACAACACATAATATAATGGCACACAGTGCGTACACGGGGAAAAAATAGCGGAGAGTGCACTATAGTTAGAGGCAAAACTTGAAAGCTTCCCTAGAGGGAAGCCGACATTCCCACGCTTACTGTGGCATGAAACAATTAAAAGGATAACTGTAGCACTTTTCCCTCAGGGCTATGGTGGTGGTACGGTGTGTAAGGGACGAGAGACCATTTCGAGGTTTTAGAGAGGGAGGAAGGGGGGATAAAAAAAGAGGAGAGGGGGCTGGAGGCGCAATGCACTCATGTACACGAGAGATTGTCTACACGAATCATGCGAGCTGGATATTCTAACTAAATTAATGGTCCCCACCATGTCGTGTAGCTCCATCACCCGGCAGCGGCAATAAAACCGATATGCCAGCCATGATAGCGGCACTTGAAGTGCATCCAAGTGCCATGGGAGGTGACCCACGCCATCTTTCTTCCTTTGTTTTAAGGATTAGCAATGGAGGACCGTGCACTTCCGATGGATCAAAAAAAAAAAGTCCAGCATATATCTTGGACTGATTTTTAGGACATATATACCAGCAGGGGAGGGGGGAAAAAAGGAAGAACATGTCACTCCTTCCCGGGAGTAATGAAGAAGAATGAGTCGTTTCGACAACCGATAAACAAGGTAGATTTGTTCTTCGATCCTATCAGTTTTGATGGCGCGAGCTCCGACTCCATCAGTCCAACAGGTGCGAGATATTTCAGCTCTGAGCTGCCCAATTACGGAGGACCTCCTGCAAGAAAAACTCGTTCAAACTAATTTGAGGTGCCTAACTTTCCTTGCCGTTCCATTCCTCCGCCTCGGCGACGTTTCTTGCAGTGACATTTCTCTTCCCCCCCCCCCCCCCCCNTCTCCATCCCACTACCTTCTTCTTTCGTTCTTTTTTTTCCCCCACCGACCCCAGGGGGACACTGTATATTTTCCCCCATTTGTCATAGAAAAAGGAGAAGGAGAATTTTCAAACTTGCCCTTCCAGTAGGCTTGAAAAGAAACTCGGGGCTAATTTATATGGCCACTAAGCAGAGTAGGCATAATGGCCCATGCGGATGGCATGTGTACCTGACAAAAGTCCGGAGAATTTCTTGGTGGGTACTTCACTGCTGATGTCGGGTGTGAGTGATAACTATGGCGTTCCATGACTCGTACGGACCAAAAGGGTCCGGTATACCGGTGCCAGCAGGACGCTAATATAAAATGGTGCTTACCTTAGGGATATTTCGTGGGACCAAGACGGATGTTATTTATTTTTAGTGGACTTGCAGCACTCGGGAGAGATTTTTGTCGTCTTTCTTAACGGGTTGGAATTCTTGCCTGGCTTGCTCGGTCGAAATCCATTGGGCCGAGATCATCTGTTTGTCCGCTTTACAGAAACAGATACAAAATTATTTCGGACCATAATGCGAATTTTTTGACAAAAAGTCATTTTGCATTGCTGCGAGTAGCCGAATGATATTCAGTGGCCTGCAATTATTCAGCTCTCGGCGGAACGGACTTGGACTTTTTTTTTGTAACCATTTGGGTTGTGGTTAGGCCAGGCCCCCTTGGTTGGAATCCATGAGAGGGCATGATTAGGTGGGGGAAGCCACGGCATGTTCTCGACTTGTGACCCCTAAATTTCCAGCCCCAGGCAGCAGCAAAGAGAGGCCTTCTTCTACTTCTTCTCTCTGGTCTGCAGCTCACCTCGCAGCCTCGCCCTTTCCACCTGCTCCCATCTAGGGTTTTCCAGCCCCAGGCACGCGTTTCACCACGTGTGAGAATGATGGTCAACTTTCCTGCTCTGAAGCAGCAGCCAGCCTGCCAGTTCTGGAAATAACTCGGGGCTTTTCACTAGAATCACTAGAAAAACGGGCATTTCCCTAGAATAAAAAAGCAACTGCGGGGGCCATTATAACTTCCCCTGTAACGCTGCCAAGTTTTGCCAACTGGAAAACTGGGAGTAATTAAATCTATCAAACAATTGGTCGGCATGCGTCATTTTCATGCAACACATACATACAGCAAGCCGCAATGATATTTGCATCCCCAATTTTTTAGCATGTGGTATCGCCCAAAAAAATACTGCATTACAGCGCCAACAGTCCAAATGAAATTACATCCAGCGAAATGGATAGTCTTGCTGCATATTGGTACATTGATGGGGCCGTCACCCCAGCAAAATTTCGCTGCAACCAAAAATTATATTAGTTGCTATAGGTGTGGCAACATCGCACTAATCTGAGGGTGAATTTTTGCCACACCGTTGGACCGGCTGAATGGAGAAGTTCATCTAGAGTCCGGTGGCAAGAGCAAGTGGAAATAATTCCAAGAATGCAGGGGCAGGCTTGATGGGCAGGAACACCAAAGGCCATCAGCAATCAGCGCACGTGGGTTGCCGGCCAACCCACCGCGCCAATGAACAGCCCCACAACAGCATATAAAACTTGGAACGAATAATTGAGATTCCGAAATATAAAGACACACACAAAAAAAAAATCTCACCCAGCTCTTATTCCTTAGGGTGCAGTTGAGCACATCTTCCAAGAGGAAAATGGGGGAGCCTTTGGACCATTACTAGCGTCGTAAAGCCGAGCCCCGGATTATTGTTTGACCAAGAGTTCCCCCACTCCGGTCATTTTGAATTTAGGACCGATTCACGTCCTATCCAGACCCTGTTCGGGATTTGATAAAACACACGATGGGACCAAAGCCGGAGCAAGCTTATAATAAAGGACCGCCATCACTAGGGGGGGATTATCTATGCACCCCTGTCTTCCAAGTCGGATGTCATGGCGCCTCGTAAATTTAGTAATCAATAGAAATTATTCGGCTCCGGACCACGGGGGGTGATGAGCTGGACCCCCAACTTTTTTTTTCGTGGATCCCAAATTTATTTCGGGTAAATGCGTCCAGGAAAACACCGTAATTAAAATGTTGGATGAAAATTGACGCTATATCATTATGTAGCGCGCGACCACTCTATCATTACACCAAACAGTATGATGTAATCACTCTGCACACTATTCGGTCAACAAAGGCCCGTCTCTTGTGTCAGGTAATTACAGGTCCAGTATAGCATGCGCGTCACTTGTAATCACATGTTCCGACTTGGAAACGTGACAGCCGGCTTGGAGACGGGACACCAGAAATTTGGGACCGGAAGACCCCTGTTTGATGTGGGTACCACCAAGAATGCGTCTCTGAGAAAACTTTTGAGGGGGGGGGGGGACCTATCCCAAGGGCAGATTTTTGTGGAACAGTGCAACAAGAGAAGTGGGCGCCTTTTGTCGCATAGGCTTCGTCGGGTTCGTGTGTCCGCATCTCCGGGTCTCATTGCACGCTCGGCGCCCAACACACGTTTCCCACATTAGCTTAATAGGCGCGACACTTGGGGACTCGTTGCAAACAAGTCGCCAACCGCGCCAAACGCGTCCGTCTCCGCTTGACATTTTTCATAACCGCCTTGTCTGCAGCTGGCATTTATATTCCTCTTTGAGAAGACTGCCTCGCTGTGGCTTTGCCCTGTGTACAGTACCCGTAACAATCCGGCAAAGGTCCGGACACATGATGTTCCTTTTTTCACATAGCATTAATGTAAGTAGGCAGAAGATAGACATGCGATATTCCTTTTTGCATTGTTCCTGTCTGTCCGACTGTCCTTCTGTAATTGCGAAACTTGTTCGAGTAAGAGCGAGACTGTAGGCCTCTAATGTATGGTCGGAATGAACAAGGCTACTTTCAAGTTAGAGCCTAATTACTCTTAGCCTGAGCTCTCAGAAGAAAGCGACGTTGAAATAATTGCTCTCTGCTATACCTGGCAGGATGATTGGCTGATTTGAATAACCAACAGTGCAAACATATTTGAATAAGCAGCTCGGAAATTGCTATTATTAAATGCATTACAGCTCATTTTAGTAACACATTGTGTACACACGTGTATTGATGAAAAACATGGACTATAGACGTACTACTCTTCCAAACTCTGCATTTACTAAATAGAGGCGTAGCATCCAAGAGAGCGAGAACCTCCTGAACCTGTGCCACGACTCGGCTTCACCCCCAGTTAATTTTGGGGACTGATTATCCGTTACCCGCGAGATATATTATTTTAGGGAAAGCCATTTCTGGCGGCACACCTGCCGGGTTGTTTGCCACGCCCATCTCCGGTAGGTAAATCTGGTGCATAATCGATGGCGGCGTCCTCATTAGTCGGCCTGATATTTCGGCCCAAAGTGATGACGATGTCGGTTTTGTTGCAGCAAGCAGCAGCTCCGGCCCTGCTGCTCTGAAAGTACAGGGTGGTACATTCACCCGAAGCCATGACACGAATATTTTGCGGAAAATTATGCATGTTAAAAAAAATATTTAATGGTGATGTCCTGATATTTCTGTCTATACATGTGTCGACTTGGGCTTCACCCTGTACAAGGAGAGCCCCCGTCTCCAATTAGAAATATCTCTTGTCTGTGATCTAACAAGAAGCTGGAGGGGCGTTGCTGCTTCCTCCAGGGAACTTGCGTTTGGAGCTGATTGATGGCTAGTTTGCGTCGTGTCTCCAGACGGGTGGAGCCATACACCTGTAACCGCGCGTCTGGTTGTTAAAAAAGAAATGCTTAGCAGCCCCTGCTCCAATGAGGAAGCTGCGTCAGCTGACACCGCCGATTGCGACAGGGTCCTAACGAAGGCTCTTAGGCGGCTGTAATGAGGAGGAAGTAAGCCGGTTGGGCCTCCATTGGTTCACCCAGCCTATATATAAGACGGGAGGCCGTTTCCTCGGGCCAGCAAGGGCCGCAGCTGCGATTGCGGGGATTACCCGGCGTGGGAGAAGAGCCCAGCCGGATGCGCACCCGTGCAACTCTTTTTCGCAGGCATTGGCATAAACTAGCCAAAGCCACTTTAGGCCTGACAAAGGTGTCGTAATGCCCGGGAAAGGCGGTTTTGGTGGGTGTACGATCGATGCCTACATCTACTAGGTTAACAGGAGCATGGGATGGAGAAAGAAAAAAGCGGTGGTTTGCCTACAGTCTACACACCCCGTTTATCGCATCAACCGAGATATGAGCGCGTGTAATCAATTATTCACACGCATGAACGAATACGAGGCGTCTCTGGAGGAGGGAAGTTGAGGCTGCGTATCATGATACGCCGCATCTCATCCGGGAGCCAACCAAATTTTTATGTGCGTTTTGGAGCTGGGGGTTTTGAGCAAACGCGGTGTTTCAAAGGCGAGCTTGATTGCAGATCTCTGATGCAGGCAGCCTCAGAAGGAAAGGGCAGTGCCGGCTCCAGATGTGGTTTCACAGTACCAATTGGCGTAGAAAGTTGCTCAATCAATATGTTGACCGAATATGTGTTCCCAACTTATGTGCGAACTGTGATTTGCAGAGGGGATCGATCCCAATAATGTTCTTGGGAGCGGAAGCGCGTCAGGATGCGGAAAACTAATTAAACACTATCGTAAACTGTGTGTTCATGATACATGACAATAGCCGGACCCTCGTTGTTTTGATTCATTAGCAGCGTAACGGATTATCCAGTGACGATAAAGAGACGCTATCCAGGTGCATGGTCCATGGTTGCACATGTTTTTCATCCGGCGTCACACACTCTGTCTCTCTTTGTTGCAGACGTGCTGCTGATGGCACTGCCGCTCTGAGACCCCGGCCATTGGAGAGCACTACTGGATTCAACGAACCGGTAAGTGAGCCTTTTGTTTCACATCGCACGTGGCCATACATCCCAGTATTACACGTGAACCCCCGGACCTTTTTTTGGGAGGCACAAGGGCGTGTACACATGCAGGACAATCGCAGGATGATTTGCATACTGCTGCAGTTGCAGTTCTTTAAGCGTGGGGTTTGTGGGTCGGAGAGATGGTATCTTGGGAAAGTAGCAAGGTGGAATAATCCGGGCAGAGTTCCCCCCGTAGTGGAGGCAAATTCTACCACCTCTGACAGCCTTCGACTCCCCGGGAATCCCACCTACAAGGCGGAAATGTCCTGATAAGAATTCGATTAAGGAGCAGCTGAGTGGGCCACCGTTTTGCCAGCAAGAAGGTGCTGTATTCTTGCAGGCTTCACTGCGAAATGCAGCCGTGTTCCTCCTATAAAGGGAGAGATTGCATCACAACCCTTGTTACGTTCACTTGCAATCAGCGCAACAAACCTTACGTTGATAAGGCCTCGCATTATTCCAGCAACTGAACATTTTCGCACAATTTCTGAGAAAATTGCCTGGTTGAAAAACGCGACCATCATAACAATTCACTGTCATACAACTCTATAGGCTCTAATAATTATTATTTTTTATCTGATTGTTTCCGGAGCTTTACCGCCATTACGTCCCCGTTTGACAGGCAGTAATCACTTGCGTAGGGGACGTTGAGAGGCCGGAATAAAGCGATTTTGATATTGAATTATCAAGCGGGGACTATAGTGGGGTGTAAAAGTGAGACTTGTAAACAGGCCCGAGTCTCCGATTTACGGGGCCGTAATGGAGCAACAGCAGCCAGCCAAGTCTATATTACCTCTGCACCGAGGGGACGTGTAATATACGATCGCATTTGAAGTGGACCCTGCCGAGTGGCCAGAAGTGTCAGAATCAGTGATAGGAAGTAGATGTAAATTGACGAAGAGAGTGGGCCCCCGAGCTGCTGTGTGCGTATGTGTGTGTATATGCAGAAGGGCCGCACCCGGGGATCAAATGCAGCGGGCCTTTTTTAGTGACTAATGTTGCTGAGAGCATAAAGCGTGAATAATTAGGTCTGCCATCAATACACGTGGAGCTGACTGGACTTTTGTTCCACCCACTCGCTTCAGCTGTTGGCATTTATATAGACGGTAAACCGCGATTCTTGGCTTCTCAAAATGTGCAAAAGCGTAACGAAGCCTTGTTTCCTAGTGGCCTTTAAAAACGTCGAGGCCCTGTATGCGAACCAAACGGATTGCTGGCGACCGGTGTAGCAAAGTGTAATTAGCCCTGCATGTGCTGGCGTATATATCCAGTATAAAATATTTTTTTTGCGGAACACAGCAACAGCCAATACTAAAGGGATACACCAGAAGGTACAAATCAATACCACACTTAAACCAGTCCAGGTAACTTCCCAAAAATAATTCGCAAAATTTTAGCTCCCATGCTGCGTTAGCAACTTCCATAATTGATATAAATTGAGCAAAAAGAGAGGCTAACTGGCAGTCTAATTCAGTCAGGTTCGGTTTGTGGCGAGCAAAGCGAAGAGTACATGCTGGCTTCGACCTTTCCCTTCCCATAAAAACTTGCGGCAAGTGCCCGGAACGCATTGACGTCAAGGCCTCTAGTCGGTGCTGCACAAGTCCTCTCCCGAAAAAGGTATAGCGCGTCCCTCCGACTCCGGAGCATTTGTTCCACGGGACGTTTACGGCGTGAATTCTAGGCCTCTGCTTACCTTCAAATTGCCTCCACCCTTCGTGGAATGAAGAAAAATGTGATGCTGGCAACCCGGGCGAATCAGTGTGCTTGCGGACCTGTCGCCTTCAGTCTTAGGCAAACTCCTCTGGAAATCCTGGCAGACAATATTTTCATAACCTTTCCTTGACTTGCTGGGGGCTTCACCTGTCTCCCAGCCTTGGGAAGATCACACAAAGTGACTCATCCTCTGTGTTTAAAGAGGTCGCTTGTGTTGTTTCTTCTGGTTCAAAGCATCATTTACCCCTCCCACTTGTTATATACCTGGCCTTGTACGGACATGTTTCTTTGGAAAGGAACGCGTCTTATACACAGGACACGACCTGACAAATGTTGGTACTGATAACTGCAACTCACATCTGGCGACACGGCCAATTGCTACTAGTCAGTCCTTATCATCCGGCCTGGTACCAACCTGTCGTGTAAATTCGCTTTAATTTTGACCGGCCCAATATTTTGTCATGTACAATGCATTATTTCTCAGCGAGTGACCAGCTCCAGATAAAAAAAGCGGGCTTGATAAACGCGAACAAGGGTAGGTTGCCCCACCCTGCTTGGAGCTGTTACACCGGAGGTAAAAAGAGGATGGTTGGTCCAGACAGCCTGAGAGTGTGACGTGCTGGGAGGGAAAAGTCAGGAGCAGCAGGAGAAGGCTATGGGACTGAGAGCTAGTTGCAGGATGAGCCCGGAATGATAATATTAAGCCCCATTAGGGGCAGAGTAATTAAGCGCTCTCCCGTTCTCATCCATGCGGGTCACGCCTTGCCTCTTTGCGGTCTGAATTCCCAAGAAGGCCGCTCAGAGCAGCCAAAGATCGTGTTCTCCGGGACTGATCCTCTGAAACAAATGAAATAACTTGTCCGTCATTCTCTGGAGGGGTTATAGCACGGATTAGAGTGAACGCCATGTCTGGGAAAAAGGCTGGGCACATCGGGATCTACCTGTGGGAATACGCATGCGCGACTGGAGCGACTAATCCACCCCTGATGGATCAGTCATGTTTGACATTGCTGAAGATCAACTCTAGCAGTTAGGCCCTCCCTGTATGGTTTTCTCACGATATCTCCACCCGAATTCACGCAGGAAAAATTATGGCTTTGTTCCAGTCTCCATTTCCAAGAGATAATTAAGTTGACTGTACTGATGCACTTGCCCTACATACACTGCCAGCTTGGGGAGTGGAGCTTTAAAAAAAACGCAGGCGTGGACTGATAATCCGGCTAGATTTATAGCAGTTGATGTGCGAGATGATTAGCATCAGTGGTCGTAAATTGGCGGTGCAACTGAGAAGCGGTGGGCACCAGTAGGGGTATGGATAGGAGGGGAGTGTACATAGATTAGTCACTCACATTTGCAACTCTGGACCACGCCAGGGGCCAGAAAGAAATTAATCATCCATCATATTTTTAGGGGGAGGGTTTGAAACTGTGCCGGATTTAGTAGAGGGGGGGCATACAGATGATCCAAGTTTTCCGTCAATCTGGATCGATAGGTCATGGCATTGGCTTGCCTTGCATCTGTCCTCCCAACCTGGTTTTTTTGGGAAGGAGGGTGGTTGGGGGGGATATCTCGGGGGAACCTTCGGGCGAGAAGTACCACCGAAGGACAGGATTAGGGACGCCTTCCTCCCATGAATGTTGGATTATCTTGGGGTAGGAACTGACCTGCCAACTTGGAAGCTGGGCAGGGACCGGACTTGGCATGAGTGATGATCTAGGATTTGGGTCAGATAGGCCGCCTCCGGCGTCGCTGCTTCGATTTGTTTCGCAAATGTCACTCGGCGGATTTCAGACCAGGCCAGAGAGAGATGGGGGGAAAAGTTTTTTTTTGGGGGGGAAACAAAACTTACTTTCAAACAATGGGACTGGGGCTGGTCTTGTCCCAGGTTTAAATAAATCAGAATATATCTGTTATCGGAATATCAATCAGCACACATCCAGACTTGCGGGAAAGCTCAATTTTCACATTTCCAAAAATGCATTTGACTAGATTTGACGGTGGCGGTGCACACTGTATCATTTCGTCACAGTGAGTGACATATTGCATATCCCTCGATGTGTACCATGCCGCATGCAATCAATAGTGCGGAATTTTTTTGCAGTCACAGTCCTATTTTTTTCCATGGGGTCTAGACTATCAGAACCGACTGTGCTCAATTCATAAAAACACCGTTACATTATTACCTGTAAATCTTTCCAACACTAGGCGCCATGACTAATGATATTTGCCATTGATGTTCCCTTGTTGGGACGCCCACACTTTATGATTCAGATTCTTAGAACCAACAGGAAAAGGGCCAGAGATAATTTTTTTTGTCAAGAATTCAGAAGCATGAAGGAGTTTCCAACATGTAATTAGGTGAACCTTACCAGAGTCTTGGTAACAACATAGTATGGCGTGCCTCCTTTTTTGGGCGCCTGTGTTATTATTTCACACCCTTTCTTTCCCCCCCCCCCTCACCGAAACCGCTTGGGCTTTTTTTTCTCCTTCTTGCAGTGCACTGGTACACAAAAACTGGTAAAACTTTCACGCTCTCATCAAGTTCATAGTCAAAGAACAGGGTGCGGAAGCTATAAATTATCGGCCATACATCACATGGATCGCGTGCGCTAACTCATCGCTCTGCCAATTAGCATTCAGGATGCTCGGTCACATATACTGGACCCTGAAGTTTGCAAAAGAAAAGCCGCAGCAGGAGCACACTGTTTGTATACATATACATTTCCAACCCTCGCCCTTCATTTGTGTCAAGCACAAGAAGTCCTTGACTCCAGGCGACAGGCATCTGCATCATGCGATGTGTACAAGGGGATTCCCAATTGCGCCTGTTCTCTCGAAGAATGTTTTTTTTTGGTCCTCCCGAATAATGCGCGTCCTGTTTGTACATATAGGACCGGGTCATTTCTGGACCCTTTGCGGTGCAGTTTGCATGGACCCAGGGAAGAGGAACGGGTCCACTTTGCAGTTTTTCACCCGAGACGCACTGCTGCACTGACTCGGGCGGCAATCTTACCTGACACGGCCGTTTCTTGCACTTGACATTATAGTCCTAAACCCTTCTCTCTGTGTGGATATCGGACTTAAAAGCCGCGATCGTGCTGGGAGAGAGAGCGAGTGAGTGCTGGAGAAGATGAATAAATTACACCTCAGGTGCATTCAGAGCCTGGGTGCCGGTAATGTGGAAAATGTTTTACCGGTACGTGACAGCAGGCTAAATGGAGTTACTAATGAAGTCACATTTCATATGCAGATGTAAACCCCCTTGCAAAATGCCTGCAGACTCTTTTCATGATGGAACTGTGCTAAACCCAGAAATGTCATAGCTAGCAGTTTCGGAGCGGCGGTAAAAAAGTAAAGAGGCAGCGGCGTCAGGGAAGAGCCCTGCCTTCCGCCACAGCGACAGGCAAGAGCCCCGTCTCTTCTTTGGCTTGTATGTCGGTGTGCTGATGCCTCGTCTGCCTGCTGCTCCACACTCCATTGCTGCAGAATCCGTCTCTTCAGGCCCCTTTTTAATGACCTTCTCTCCTTGCCTCATTTCCGAGCAGGAAATGTTATACCATCAGCTTTCCGTCCGCGTCGTCGCCAAACACAGTTCTACGAGCCTTGGACGACTTCGCGAGCTCTCTCTCTCTCTCTCTCTCTCTCTCTCTCCAAAGGGCTATAGGTTAATAATATATTGTTGATGCTTCCGGAATGATTGTACGCTCAGAATTTTAGAGGAAAATTGAATTAGACATGATGGCATGTTGTGGTTGTGGTCCGAAGTGGGTCCGGAAAGGTTTAGAGTAAATAAAACGAAAACCGACTTGTAAAATGTTGATGCGCCTCTCCTATTAAAAAATAACATTTGCCTGTAGTGCACCTGCTGGGACCATGTAAATCTGACCAAACTCATGTTCTGTCTGTATACATGTAGAAATGTCCCTCAGATTATCTTCGAACGTAGGCGTACCTCTTCTCTTGCATGTTGTATCCTTTGGAGTGAAGGAGTCGTCCAATATGAAAATAACTTCGGGCATATGTGATTGTCAGGTCTTATTCGTCTAGTGTCTAGTATTTCGTATATGTGCACTCATACGCCTGGAAAATTGTCATGCATAGACAAAATCTGCAATCGCATAAAGAGGCCATATTTGCATTAGAATATCCGGAAGGAGTGCACATATTGCATTTCCCTCCCGCTCTATTTTATTTTTTTCCCCCCCATGACATTACGGATTCAGAGAAATCTCTATTTATATTGGGGGCCAGCAGTGTCGAGAATGATAAAGTGAGTATATAGCCGAGAGGCTGGGTCTGTGCTGCTGAACCTAGATGTATCTTTGGTAGAAACAAGAGTCGCATCTGCCGTTGGAAACCTTTGTGGCTTCTGGCCAAATTCACTTGTTGCCCCGAGCGACCATTTTGGTCGGAACAACTCTTGTGGAGCTTGACGGTGTTTGCCTAGCAACTCCCGTGATTTCTGCATAAGTGAAATGAAAAGCGTATAGTTTGGCCAACTGCCATTTGGGGAACGCCCGCCTCAAACTGCAAAGGCGACCTTGCCGCAACAACAATGCCGCCCATCATCAAACTTCCATGCGGACTATTGTTGAACTTGCCGAATACTATGGTTCCGGGTTCAATCGCAAATGTCAAAAGCACTGTCTATTAATATATAGATATCCCACTGCGGTCGTTTCTCTTTCATTTCCTGGTCATTTCCAGCACGCGACTTTGCCAACTGTTATCCCCCTTTGCAAAACCAATCGCTATAAAGTTCTGTTCCTTTATTTTTTCCTTTCCTCACCAAAAAAAGAGAAGCGAGCCGCGCACCTTGGAAGATAATGAGGTTATGAAGGAGTTTGAGGGTGCAAGTCCAAAACTTCCACTTGCTCAAAACTTTACTTAACACCTTTAAGCTTGCGGGGGCTTGGCGCCTTCAGGAAAGTACAAGTTGAGGCTCTGCGGGATCTCCGCCAGGCCCAACCCCTATCTCCAGTTTTCATGGGGCCAAGATTAGAGTCCTAAGACTCGGCGGCGTTAATAAAAGGCACGGGGAACGCAGCCTCTGGGCTCTCTATATGCGAGAAGAGGTATAAGGAATTGGAGCAAAGGCAAATAGCAGAGGACATGTCATTCGTTTCAAGAGGAATGGGGAAAATATGCTGGGCGACCTCGTGGGGGTCGGAATCTGCCTGTGGTTTAGGGGAATCGATCGAGCAGCCATGGTATAGGTGCTGGGGGGTGTACGATTCACTCGTTGTCTATTTTAGGTGAGCGCCCAAAATCCCACACATGCACTCGACTCTTTGACCCGGGAATGAACTGCGCCCTGTGTTGCGGCAAATTCGCGCTTGCCCACCGGCCCCATCCCAGGTCTTGTTGACAATTTATGGCACCCCTGTTCATATTTTTGGCGAGTCTGATGGTCGGGGGGCGCCGCCTGTGTGCGTAGTGTGTTTTGGACAGAAATGTGCGGGTGTACTATAAAATACCACTTGAATAACGAGGGTTGAGTGCTCCTGCGGCATATGCTTCACCGCTGAGGAAGTGAACAGCAAGGGTCGTCTAACATACAGGACCATGTGGTATGGCGCAAAGAACCACCTCAGTAGTGCTCTTTAAGTGATGATCACTTAACATACTCCCTCTGTGCAAAGAACGATAAGTGGGGTGTTGACAGAGGCGACCATTTTGTCTATAAATAACAGCAATATAACAGATCGTGATTACAAGAATGATCCCCGCCCAACACTGTCTTTTGGCCCGCAAAAATCTATAATCTTCAGGGACAAATAAAATAAATCGCGCCAAGCCATAACCATATTTCTCGGCAGTATCCGATAGGCCCTCTAAATGTTTGATAACAGCCCCGTGCTCCCATCCCATCATGAAGCAGATGCATTCTTTATGGGGGCGATGCGGCCTGGAAAACATTGGATGGTCGGTAAGCAATGGCGAAGCGCGGCATAAAAATTGCATCGCCAGCCGTTTTCAACACTGCCAAGAGACATCAGCACTTGTCCTTTCCTTCTTTTCCATTGCGAAACAGTCTGAGAGACCTCCAGATATTGGAGAGGGCAAGGGAGGGGTCGAAGGCGGCAAAGTCGCAGCCAATCTATCAAAGTGGTGCGCCTCGGAAAAAGAAGGAAAAGTGCAGCCAGGATTTCTTTTTGTGTGTGTGTACAAGAGGTATTGGGGAGACCCGGCCCTCTAGGCATAGGTAGAAAGAGAGAGCTGGTTGGCTGTTGGAGTATAGGGAGGAAAAAGCCTCTCCAACGCCATCTGTACCCTGGTGCTACTCTGGGCTTAGAGTTGGAGGCGGCCAGACCGGCTTGCTCAGTCAGAGGTGGTCGGGGCCACGGGATGGGTCTCGGGTGTTTGGCCTTTGTGTTGCGGGCTCAGTACCGCTTGGACATTCTTCGGATTCGAACAACAGGTAGGATACATATATGTGAACAGTTCATTTACTTGTCAGTGCGGAATTATTATTCTGGGAGAGCCGGCACATTGAGGGAGCCGGCTTCACACACGGCCCGGGAACATATAATTTGCAGACATATCGGGCGGGAAATGAGCCTTGGCAGTGTAACGAACCGTATCGTTTGTGTGGTATTGGTACACGAAAAGTATTTTTATTTTAGCGCTCCCCCCCTCTACTCGACTTTGTTCGGCGTCAGTGCTCGTAAAGCAACACATTTTCTTCCTAACGGCCGGTTAATATCCATCCAGAATAGTTCCATTACATTCACCCCCGCCGCATTATTACTCCATGTGATTGGTCCGATTGACTTGCGATACATTGTGCATGTGAAAAGCAGAGAAAATCGCCCCCTCTAGAATTATGGGGACTACAGTTACATTCCATTATCCCCCACGAAGATTACAGGGGGGGAGGGGGTGCCTATACACGTAATCCCCTTTTGAGCCGCGATACATTTGGGCCAGAGTACCCGGGGCTGCCAATCGCAACTGAATCATCCGAGGCCAATATCGCTCGTCATCTAATGGTCGGTAAAGGCTTGCCCCACGATAGAGCCTTCCCCCCCAACCCCGAAATTGATGCCCAGCTTCGATCCGATCCATGCTGGGGCCCCCCCTCGTAACATCGATCCAATTTACACATCGTTGTGATGACGGCCACAGCATGCTTATTTTTTCCCCCCAGCGGAGTATTAACTATGGTTTAAAAAAAATTGTGCAAGTGTAAAGGATCTGTTGTCGGTCGTTTAGCCGAATGTGTTAGGGCCATGTAAACGGATCTTCCAGTCGTACAAGTCCAAACAGGGTGATTTATTCTTGAGGGTTGGAGTCCCCTAAAAATCACATGTCGTCCTTTTCTTTCGTGGGACACATTCGGTGCGACCCATCGTCATTATTTTTTTCGCCTAATTATCCGGCTGCAGGCAGTTTGAAGTATTTCGTAGTGAACTCGACAGAATTTGGGCGCTTTCTAGGTAATTACAAATGCGGATAATGCAAGAGTGCAAATGTGGACGCGTTCACATACCTTGGGAATTATGAGCGGCAATGTCAACCACATCATGGGGGCCATTTGCACTGTTTCATCGGCCCGAAGCGTATGCTATGTATATAAAAAAGCGCGTACACACACGCATGTTTCCCAGGCCTCGAGCGTTAAGTGCAATTTAACCCAATTTCCGGCTGTAATTAATCTTGGGTGTCACTCCTCAAGTGGTTTTGAAACCTCTAAAACTGGCAACAATCGCATCGATTGTGATGTCCGCAGCTTCTTTTTTTTCAAAACCCGTGTATATTCGGGGGTTAAAATGTTTTGCAAAATCTCCAAGGGACGTAATTGTTAATTAAGCTGTACATAATCTCGCCCCCGCAATTACCATAGTATTATGCAGCGGTAATTAAAACGGCTAGACCTTGACTACTGCGCCGGTTGTCAGGGCCTAGGGCTGACAGAAACCTGGCCGAAAATAGCTGACAGGTGGAGCTCCGCAATTTCTTTAAATATGCATCGGCACTTGCAGTTAATTGACACGTGAAATCTTGCGGATGTAATTAGAAGGGCTCGCGATGTCAAAATATGAAGCCGAGGGGTTATGAGGGCAATGAGCTCTCAAGATTGGTCCGGTCGTAAAAGCCAAGCGAGATAGTTGCGTTACTGCGACTTTGGGAATTTAAAAAGCGCTCTTACTACAAGATAAGCTCATTTAGGTACATTTGCGTGGGGAATAGCACTTCAAATTTTATTAAGGAAAATGTCAATTACCTCCACTTGTGCATCCATGGTGGGGACCACCCATTCAGGTGGACAAAAGCCCTTGACAGGTTGGCCTCTTTTGGCAAGTCAACAACGTCAGTTCTTCCCCCTGACACAATGCAGGCTGTGCGAGACACCCGGCCACAAACAAACAGCCAAACCTTGCGATGGTCTGTGACGGGGCTTCCACTCTAGGATGGGTGGAAAAAAAAAGTACAGTACGTTCCGCTTGCATATTCAATGGGAAGACACAGCTTCGGCTGTCGGAGTGCTTCAGCCCCCATCCACTACTACCAACCAGCCACCAGTTTCATTTCCCGGGCGTGGAAAGTTCCTTTTCAAAAAGTTGGGCCCATGGATAGAGTTTTGTCAGCAGTTTTCCCCCACGACCGTGGCGGGCGTTCACACACAAAAGTAAAGTTGGCCGTAATTTAGAGCCTAATGAAACGAAAACGTACCTAACAGTAAAAAGTTTGGCGGGTCCCCGCGTTTCATTAACCGAAAGGTTGGGGGTGGATATACAATTTTTTTTAAAGGTGGTGACCAACTAGCGTTTGGACTTTTGCTTGTTCTCAATACCATTAATGTAGAGGGAGGGCGATTCAACAGGCTTTCCTTGGGCCATTTCAATGAGGCGTGAGAGCAAAGTTAACGCGCAAAGGTCCTTTCAAAGCCTTTGTCCACAACGGGTGGGCCTAGACACTTCAGGCAGCAGCAAAGCCTGTTGGGTTTACCGTGGACCGTCGTCCCAGCGGTTTACAGAGTCCCAAACTTTGTCTCATACAAAATGCAAGCCCCCATCCGCGTGGACAAAATTTGATTGGGGAAGGGAAGAGTGTAGGCGTGAGGAGCTGGACACTCGACTTGACCTCTGGACAGCAGGCTTTCTCCGTTAGCTCAGGAAACGTCCACTTGGCTTCCTATTGACCATTCAGAAAAATGCGCCCTTTTGGTCACACCCGGCCGATTACTGCCGATTACTGCTGCAAAACCGGAATCCTCTCCATGTTTTTTTTTAAAGTATTATTTTTTAAGAAAAGATGCCCCTCACCCTGAGCTTCCACACGTACCATCTATGTGTGTGTGTGACCCCCAAACTCCTTAAGGTGCCTCGGGGGCAAACTGAGTTAATTGCAGTGGTCGAGCTTCTCGAGCGTAAATCCAAGTGGCGACTATAAATCAAGGAGACTTGATATTTGACTGTAATTGTAGGCTCGCGCCTTGGATTCTTCTGTATTATTTCTTGTGGGGGGAAAACAAGGGGTGGATAAAAAGGGAAAGCAAGGGGGAAATGTCAGTGACAGGCTAGTTGGCATAGTGTATGGGGGCAATAGGAACACCCAACCGGACCTCATTGCAACCAGCAGTGGGAGCTAGCTAGATAAAAAAAAGGAGGGGGAATGGTAGCAAGCCAGTTCCACCGGAGTTTCAGGCTCGTTTCGCAATGGCCAGCCCTTCAACCCAATGTTGCGGTTCTGCTCGTCTGCCACCATAGTACCTGAAACCTGACGTCTTTATTGAAATGGGGGCGGGATGCGTGTACGTTTCGTGTCAGGTAAATGCAGGTCTTTTGGTGGAGGGAGAAACGGGGCACGAGGCTTCTGGATTTTTACATATGTTTTGCTCAGAATGGCGCTTCGTATATTGGGCGTAATGGAGAGACCTGAATAAGTCCTCAGAGTGTGCAAGAGTGTGCGCAAGAATTTGTCACACTCTTTGCCGACACAGCACGTTATATGGAGGCCCCGGCGTTGATTGCCGGTATTCTGAAAGAATGTCTAGGGTGCTCGAAAGGCGGCCTTTGTGTTCGGAGCAGTAATCCCATTGGACACAATCGACGGATAAGCATAATCCGGCCGGTTCCACGTATTCCCCCGGAGTGACAAACGGTGCATTATACCCGAATATCATGGCTGCCAAGCACTAGCCCTGACTTTTTCCCCCCTCCTGTCCCTCCGCCTCTTTCTCTTTTCTTTTGAAAATCCCAAACTGGAAGACCTTCGTCTTGGTCAGGCATCCCTCCTTCCCAAACTTGCTTTCAGCCTTCATTTACTTCCCATTCAAGATCCAAGACTACCGTATCGCACGCTGGCTATTATCGACTTCACTGATTGACGTTTGGGGATATACGTGGGGTTCGCTTTATATGATGGGCACGACTTTTCTCTCCCTACATGCATTCTTGTGTGCACATGTGACAGGTGGTGGTTGCAGCCAAGTACAGGATGTGGCGTGTGTCCTTTAGTGGCCGTTGCTTCCGGTGTGATGCCATAAGTTGGACGCGGAGGAGCACTGGCTCTTGAACCTGGAGAGAAAAAAAAGAGTGCATTTCCTAGGATTCGGGCGTTAGTGATCGATGAGCAGATCGCCTGAAAGTATTGCGTGGGTAATAGTTGGTAGGTGTGTACTTTTTCGCATGCCACAGGGAGGGTTTACTTCGGCGGAGGATTTGTCATGATTGAGCATTGGCCTAAATGACTCTGTTAGCAGCGGGGGATATACAATAGGAAGTCAATAACTGGAGCTCTCTCCGGTTCGGGGTTTTCGCCCTCGCTAAAGATCGCTCACTTTCTGGATACAAAAAAAGAGAAGTAAAATATTCGTGGGTGGCAGCCGAAACTTTCTGCACGTGAGTTGATTTTTCTTTCTGGGTAAACATGCCCTATACGCAACTATGTTTACATAGGTTACTGTAATCGCCCATTTATTCCATTCAAGTTCAGATTGCGCGATAGTTGGGGTCGACATCGATTCGTCTGCCTAATACAGACATATGGCCAGTCTTGCATGCGGAGATAATTTCTGGAAGTGCCTGTTTTTCATCCCACTGTAAAGTTTATGCGATTATACGGTTGAGAGATGCAATAATCTGAAATTAAATTAAGCGGAATGTCTTCTACCTACAGAAACGATTTGTTTTGCTTTTCAATTTTGGGGTGACTGCTGGTGGTTGTCGAAGCGAGGGGTTTGAAGGATTTTATCAATCTGTTGAGACAAGCGCCTGAGTGGGACACTGCTGGGTTTGGTACAACATGGAACCCCCAAAAGCAGGAATTCCTGGAGGGGGGCACCCTTCTCCCTTCTTCTTTTTCGAAGGAAAAGCAGCCCCGCCCCTGAAGGTTTCAGCAGACGTCCTCCTCCTCCCTGGGATGATGGCAAAGGAGCAAAAGAGACGCCCCTTGGGGTCCGAGCCTAGTCTGCAAACGAGGCCTCTTTTGTGACCATCCCCGCAAGCAAAGGGAGGGAAAGGAAAACTCCGCAGGGGCATAATCCTCCGGCCCTTTTTTCTTCGGGGCGACTTTTCACACCAGCATGGGTCTTGTCAGAGGAGCAAAGGAGTGTGACGCCCCAAGCCCCGAAACTGGCTCTATCTACTCTATTCATATCCGATTGCTGCGAACCCACAGGGGCTGCCTCTATTCTCTCCCTCTCTCTGGTGTGTGTCTCACCTGTCCTCACCTTTCAGGTCGCAAAACATGTGTACGCGCAGTTGGGAAGCGCTTCTCATAAAGCCCGCTTTTGTCCCAGATCGATCGTAATTTTCGATCGATTTGCACAAAAAAAAACAGGTTGTTGCGTTGTGACTGCACGTGTCAGGCACACTTTGGGGGGGGGGGGNGGGGCTCTGAGTGCAGTTGTTTTCGGGGGCGGCAGCATCCCCCTATAGTAGCCTGCAGGTTGAAACCCTTCATGGTCACTGGCGAGGGACTCGGGGAACACAAACCACAAAAATGTGTCCTCTGTGAAATGCATTCTAGCAGGACCGTAACACTCGCTTGCTGCAAGAGCCGCCGTGTAAAAGATTGCACAGAATGTCACGGGACAAGGTGAACGAACTGCTTTGATTTAATTTTAGAGCGGGGGGTATGCCTATGCTGCACTGTAATACAGCCAGGTCATGGAGGTGCACATTTTAATTTGCGCATTAATGATGTTCATCGATTTTTAAAAAAGAACATACCTGACCCTGCCAAGAGGCGTGTTTATCCACCGGAGCTGTCTACCACCTTAGTTGACTTTGTTCTTCAGACGAAGTGTTTCAGACCTTTGGCGAGAAGGAGGCGAGAGTTAAGAAAACAGTCTGTTCATGATGCTGCTAAAGTGGAAGCGAAAGTTTGAGTGCAGGACCAATCCGACCCCTTCCCCAACTGTACATGTCAATAAAAGTTTCAGACAAATATCTAGCTGTACTTGCCTGTACTAGTTGCCAACAATCATGTGAGAGAAGAAAAAAAGTGATATGCTTTCAGAGTAGGGGCTGGGACGACGGGTATATACGGGATGCAGCTGGGGTAACGCCCAAAATAATGTGCTCAATAAGTGGGCTTGATTGATATTACCCCTCTTATTAAACCTCACAAAATTCTGCTCCGGAGCATTGACGCCCTATTCATTGTGGGTGGGAAATGCCACAAGCGTGAGCGGGTTTGTCAAGCGAGGCTGACCGAAGAAACATTTACACGCCGTTGGTGTAGCAGGTCGCAGGTTCATCCGGTTTGTTCATATTTGCCTGGTTATTTGTACTGCCGCGCCCATGAATTTAGCTGCATACTAAGGCAGCACCGAAGTAGCGTATAGAAAAAAAATTGAACGTCAGCATCGGAGGATGTTTCATATCAGAAAGACATGCAAAAATCAGTGTATTATGTCAAAACTATATTACATCCCTCAAAGAATTCCCCGACGAAGGAAAAGGTTTCAACTCCATCTTTTTCTGGAGACGTCACTGATTCTTCTTTGGTGTATGAAATTGACAGCCTGCATCATTTTGACAGCAGTTCTTCCGAGGAATTGGCAATATGCAAATCTCGGCAAGGCAAGACTCGGAGGGAAGGTTGCCGGGAAACTGGGAAAGTATTTGCAATATTCCGTCAGTCCGTTGTGAGAGGAAACCCCCCCATTCAAATCAAGCTGATCCAACGCGAACAGATACGTTGGTTCTCCCCCTTCCTTCCCTTAATTTAACTCAGCTTCAATATATGCGCAGAGAGAGCCTGTTACTATATACAAGTTGCCTTGTCACATGCCCCGCATTCTTGTCCCCTTCGTTACGCGGAATTTCCCTCTCCTTTATATCATTAGTGAATGAAATGACACCCCCAACTAAAAGTTGACGCGTTTGTCACCCGCCAGAATGGATCCATCTCGAGCTGCGATTACACGGCCAAGGCTTATTAGATAGGATGACGCCGAGTGTTTTACTTTCCGGATAAATAAAAGAGAAGGTGCCTGCAACTCACGATCAAGATGGCGGATTTTGGTGAGAGCAAAAATATTTTTTTTGTGCGAGTGTGTAGCGTTGCGGAACTAACGGATGTCTCAAAGAGTGCTGTGTGCGGAGTGTGACTGCATAAATCGTGTCATATCTGGACAGGCGCGGGAACAACGTTGCAAACCGCACGTGTGTGAAAGAAGCAATCGGTTCATAAAAAATGTATCAACACTGCCAAAAAGATTCGGGGCCACATAAGTGTGCAGGTGATGATACTTGGAGCATGTGTTATTTTTTATCCCTTTGCTAACAGCTGCCTTGACTTCTCCAGTGTCTCTTGGAGAATGCAAAAAAAGAGAGAGACGGTATCGGTATTTTAAGCAGGAGGGTCGGTGTCAGACGGTCTAGCAGAACAGATATGACAAGGGAATGCGCGTGCTTTGTGTTACGAAGGGAAACTTATTACAGGCAGGCAGCAGCGGTACCCTCAGATATTCTTGTTGACAACAACACACCTACTCTGTACTAGGGAGGGAGGGATAGTGTATAACACCCCCCCTGGTGCGTCGGCCCTGAAAAGAAAAATGTCATTCTAGGGGAGTTCATAAAGTTTGAAAAGCCAGCAGAATAGGCCGTTGTCCAGGATGGGTGACCGCCAGCGCCTTTCAACGGGACGCATGGGCAACGAGGCGCTGTGCATCTTTTCGGCCATATATAAAGGCACCCAAAAAAGGCTGACTGGCCCAACAAAGAGGGACCCAGGTTTGGGATTCCAACCGGCAAATAATGCTCGAAGAAGGGGAGAGAGAGAGAAGACTGATCGGGGTGGAGGAGAAACCCGAAAAATGCCTCCGGGGCACAGTTTTTGTCCGGGTTTTGCTTGCAGCCGGCTTTCGTGTGTGTATATATACAGTACAGTACTATAGGGAGGGATAGATGTGGCTGGTACAAAAGGAGGTTGCTCGGACCCCGAAGAGCAGTCCGTGGAGCGTGACCGGGCCTCCAGCTCGGGCTTTGGCAAAAGGCTTCCCAGCAGCAGCAACATCTCGGATCATTTGTTAGCTTTGTTTCTCTGGGCCTGTGTGACGAGTTCTGCTGTCATTTCCTGGCTCCCCCCGGAGATGCTTCGGAGCCCACGACTCTTCCCCGGAGCACCACTGCTATACGTATATACAGTTAGTTTGAGGCACTACAAAAATTCCAGGATTAATGATTGATATCCAGAGGCCCGCTTGGAGATGCTGTGCGGCCAACTTGAACGGACTTTTGGGTCTGCATCAGCTCGAATTTATGAGTCTTAAGTCACTGGTAGTGTGCCAGCTTATTTTTGCGCGCATTGTCACAACCCATGTCAACATGACCGTTTGTAAGTCCGCCCAAATCGATTGACGACAAAACTGACAGTGTGTGCTCTATTTATCTCCGGGTTAAATGTATTTTTCAATAGCTTGACAGACGTTTTGGTATGGGTGCGAAAAAAAGCCGTGTCATCCGTCATGGGCATATATATTTATAACCTCCCGGTAGCAAGCAGCGGTGGCAAGAACAATGTGGAACGTGCATAATGCATGGTTGAACGTCTCGGAGCCGAAACCAAGACACTGATGATGAAGAGCGTCTGGTGCAAGTTTCATGGGTCGCAGACGGGATGTTATCACTTGGAAAAAGGGAGGCAATATAAGGGACCTCTTCTTGCTATGCCAAACCACCGACTTCCTCTGTCTTCGTTTTTCCCCCCCGCATGGCTCACAGCTGCGGAGAAGCGGTCCAGTTTCCATACGTGACTCAACAAGTGACACGTCGGAATGCCGGAGGATGATGGGGTAGTTTGCCGCTAAGTTACATTCGGTGACAAGGCGTCGGATGCATTGTTCCTGCACAATGAAGCCCCGCTCCTGCCACTGATTTATCAAAGGCACACACAATCCCCCCTTCGCCAGGCATGCTGCTGACGTGCTTTTCTGAACCGGGTAAAGTGCAGCCAAAAGTTTGGCTTGACATGATACGCGGTCCCAGGGTTGAAAAAAAAAAGAGTTGCAAACCGCAGCATTACGCCCGGATATTAATCATTTGAAATGGGCCAACTGCTGCTACGTGCGAGAAAAAGGCCTACAACAAAGTTATAGCTTTCATTTCAACTGGAGCATTTTAATGCGCAGTGCTTAGAAGCTATACAGCCACTCCAGTGTTGAAATTTCATTTCCAACGGCTCCCCCTTTTAACCCCCCAACCATGTATGTATGCAAGGCACCCGCATTTTCAAAAGTGCTCTCTGCCTATTCAATACTTGAATAGCTTATCTGGTTCTAAACATTCTGCTTTTGTGTGTGTGTGTGTGTGTGTATGTGCAGACCACCCAGTCGCAGTTGCTCCACATACCCGGGGGTTTATAGGGCGTTGGGCAATGGATGCGCGAATATCCATCACTTGTTTGTTTGCCAATCCTCAATGGGTATTGGCAAGGACCCCGGGACCGCCTCTCTCTCTCTCTCTCTCTCTCTCTCTCTCTCTCTCTCTCTCTCTATGGCGCAACTACACCCGGTGAGATGGTCCGGAATAAACGAGGCCCGAGTGTTTCCGGCGGATCGGACCTAATGCGTGCTCGTTACTCGAATAATCGGATGGGAATGCACGCAGCGGAGTCTCTGAGTGTATTGGCGTGTGGATGCGGGCCTAATGGAGCCCATTCGAGTGAAAAGCAACCGGAGGAAGGGAGAGATTTTCTCCAGGCATATCTCTAAGGATGTTCCTGGATGCTGCTGGAAGGGATTAGAAGGATCGAATCGCTAATTGATAGCTTTGGTTGGGCGACTAGACGACTCTACCAAACTAATTAGCTTAAGGAAGCATCTGCTTATGCCTCCAAAAATCTGGCGTCTGGAAAGGGCAGGACATGGCACTTGTAGAGTGTTGGGGGGAAATCTCTTAATCCCACTCACTTTGCCAACTTTTGGTGCAACGCACTTGGTGTGATCTGAGCCCAAAAGTTGTGGGGGCGACATGTGGGAACTTGTGAAATTTTATGAGGAGGAAACTGTGGGGCTGTATACAAAGGGTCATTAGCAAAGTTGGCTTATTTTCGGGGGCGCCGAAAAAAAAATCGGTGACGTGTGCCAAATGAGCTCGATTTTTTTTTGGCCGGCTAAGTTCGGGGGGGAATCCATCATCGGCCGGTTAGTAGTTGTTGCACATGATCGGCTCCAGTTCCGCATTATTTAGCCTCCAGCGCCCATTATGTTGTTCAAAAAAATATGCGGAGGACCTTGGGGGATGCTCGCAGGTTGTATCTAGGCAATGGTCAAGGTCGTATTACATACTGTATACGGTGCACCGAGAGTAGAAAACAATATTTGAAGGCCTCTGGTGGTTTACGCCTGCCATGCATGCCTCCTGGTGAATCATAAAGCAGACTAGGCTACATACCTGTCAGGATAATTTCGAGGCCAGATGGCATGGTTGTATGACTCCAGAACTTTAAACATAATTATCCTCGCATTTAGACTTCCCGTTAAACAAAAGAGCTGCTTGGGTGGCCCTGAAATGTCAGGATAAATATAGCTCTGAACCCCGGCTCTTAATTTTTTAACCGTTGTTACCATTGCTACCGTTACTGTCAGCATCTTCTAGAATGTAGCATGTATTGTATATAAATAAGATTCCCTGACTTTTGTCAATTCGCAGGTGACAGCCACCCGGTTTCACATGAAAATAATGGGCTGTGAAAAACCGGGCCTGTACACATCCATGTTAGGCACACCACGTGGGTACACGGGATTTCAGAAAACCAAGAAATACAAACCTATCGCTTCTAAAAATACATGCACGTGTCAGGAACCCGAAGACGTAAAAATATACGATCAGAAATCTTCCCGATATGGATCTTATGTCTCAACGCCAGCCTCGCCCCATCGACGAAAACAAGCCCAATTTTTTGCGTCACAACTCAAATGTAATTATTGTTTCAGCCTCCTTTCTGTTGATAAGAGGCCCGCACTACTTGTGAATAAATGCTCCCAAACTGTTTATGCAAATGGGCGATTTTTCCAGTTGGTCAGCTTCACTTTTTTTTTGTTGTACACAGCTGCAACGGTAGTTAGTGGAATCATCCGAGTCAGTCGGCTAAGAGTAGAATATCTGCAGGAATACAGCCCGAGGGACTCCGTGCCATATGGAGGTCACGGAGCTCTTATCTTGGGGCAGGCGAACACCTCTCGTGTCCTTCTTTTTCCTTGACCCCTGGGGTCAAACCACCCATCCTCTCCATACGCGCGCATATTTGTAACACAGGGCCGGAGCTTCTCCCACGACCCTCAGCCACGACCTAGACTCGTGCGATTCGCATCATCGGTACCCAATCGGTCATTTCCGGGTTTGCTTTTTTGGAGGACTCCAGAAAAATCCCAAACCAAACATTCCCTTCTGAGGATTTCCCCCGGATTCTGCGGGATTCCCCAGAGTAGCCAGGAAAAGGAATCCATTAGAAGGAAAGCGCAAATTTGCATTACATTCCACGTTTTTTTAGTGGGTGTGTGCGCGCGGTTTCCCTCGAGACCTTCCCTTTTTCTCAGAGCTTGCAATATTTACCGGAGTACACTAGGTTTTAGCGTGTGTGCCGCCTTTTTTTCTCTTCCTTTTTAAACTCTGAACCCTCCCGTTCTGTGGGTGAGCGGCGTAAATCACGACCGTTAAAACGGCGAGTCAGAACCAATTCGACTCTGTCGGGTACACGATGTGGGAAATTGCTGGCCCCCAGATCCCCCCCTTCGAAAAGTCTTAGGGGGTTTTTGGTGGAGAAGAGATGCTCACCTCAACCTTCACGTGGGGTCGCCAGCAAGTCACTGAACGGATTGAAAAGAAGCCTGGCAGAAAACGTAATTAGCGTGCTCGACTCTTACACACGGCCTCCAAAATGGGGGCTCCAAGGTTGATACACCGATTTTTTTATTTATTTTTTGCAAGTTCAAAATGACGTTGTGGAAATTTACAATTTGTAAAAATCATGTTATGAAACACCCTGTAGAGTGGTAAAAATTTGTCCGTTTCATAACCAAGGCGGCAGTAGCAATTTGTCAGTCTTAAGGAGTAAGGTGTGCAATTACGTCGAGGCCCGTGATTGAACGCCCTGTTTTTGCAAACTTTTTTTTTTGGAGCGGTTGGTGGGGGAGTGACGGGGGCCTAGTTTTGCGAGGAATTAAGGTAAGCGCAAGTGAACCTAAAGAAGCGACGTTTTTCCACGAAGGTAATCTGAGGAAGAAATAGGAAATGAAGCACTTCGACACTATTGATTGCTTTTTTTGCAGCGATGGGCCAAATAGTCTATTCGCCTAGGGTATTGCAGGTGTCATGTTCGACAGGTCGGATTTGCCGTCTGTGGGTTTACTACAAGTGGAGGACCCCCCTTTTTTTCTTATTTTTTGACGGCAGGCAAATAGCCTCCTTAGCCCAGGGGTTGGAGCAAAAGTGAAGCTTTGTAGGGATCGGCTGGATCGATGCGGATTGCTTGTCGTTCGACAAGACTATATGAAAGCGCAGCAGCATCAGAGAACCTTGTGGACTCTCCCTTAATCATCATAAAATTGTAGGGGATGCCATGAATCCAGGCGTCGCTCCTGCTTCTTGGCACACACAAGATAATCTTCAGATCATTTGCATTTCCTTTTTCTAACCATTATCCGGTCTCTCTTTTTTGCACCGGCAAAGGATGATCAATCTTGGTATTGGGACTTGTGTAATTAAAAACCAATCATGGCCTATCGTGCTTCTTGAGTTCAGATTACAGGTTCTCGTGTGATGGCTTAGAATGGACCCTTAAAACACATCGATTCGCACATACTCTCCTTTGGATATATATTATACCCCTCCTGCTCATTAAAAAAATAACGTGACGTGTCACTCATTAGGAGCCGAAATGACTTTTGAACGGGGTTTGTGCTTCCGCCTGTCGATTACTATGAAGCGGCGGCATGTTCTGAGGACAAAAGCGGTAGCGTGCTGTCATGCCTGTGGGTCAGAATACAATTATCTGTATCATTCTCATTTTTCACCTATTTTTCCTCCCACACCCCCCACAAACCCCCTCTGGCCATTGTTCATCTTTCTTTTGTGCCGGGGTGACATGCAGCAAAAATTTGTGACTGATGGTGGTTCATGAAACGTTATGTATGCCCTGTCGTTGCTTGCAGGTTGCACACGTTGCCACCCGAAACTCACCTGAATGAGACTCAGGGAAAAAAAACACCCAATTAATTACGCTGGCTGTTCATTGAATTCCAGCCAACTGAATGCTGTGCCACAACCTTTTTGAACAGTTTTGGCGAATCACCTTGTGCAATATCGGGCCACATCACAGGGGTCAAAACACACTTTTTCAATGTTTTTCTGGCAGATTCGCCTAAACAAGCAGCAGGAAGTTGTCAATGTCACTAGACATTAACTTGGTAACACCCTGTAACCGTGCCAAGTAGTCACAAGTCAAACAAGGGAAAGGTTGGCATGGCTCAGGAGAGATAAGACGGGCACGTGGTATGCGACGACTGTTTTAACCGACGTTGAAAGGGCCTGTAAGTCCACAGGGACAAAGCCTGGGAGGAGATGATGACCAAAGTTTAATAGGCAGGAATAGAGCGCTTAGCGTCATTTTACTGCTCGCCATTCAATTAGGCGTCCGAAACTGCGAGAGGCATTAGCCACCCTTAAATCCTCAAAGCGATTTCTTGCCGAAAACCGTACATTCTATATATTATATAGGTAGTCTGTGCGACAGTGTCCGGTCGATTCCTTGTGGCCGAATTTTAGTGATAAAACATCCATTCATTAGTGTGGATAGGGGGAAGGGAGGGGCACATGCCTAAGAGAGAATCCCGCCCATATAATCCCAACATGAAACTGGGAGACGCATAATGAGACAAAGTGAAATCCCCCTTCCCGAACGGAGGCCTGTTTTCATTAGGGATATTCCTTGGGTAATAAATGAGTGACAAGCGCGCAATTTGCCTGAAATCTTCTCCGGCCTCTAGGGGATGATTAGGTCCATGCAGAGTCAAATTACACGTCAATCTTCAGACGGAGGAGGGCGGATTTCAAGAGAGATTCGGACCCACTTTGAGGCTGCTGCGTATACTGGTGACCCAAGCGGACGTTCGGAGAGGCTTTTTTTTAGATATATATCTGAGGGGGAAGAGGAAATAGCTGGGATTCCTGGCCAGACTTTATTGCAGCAGGTAGAGGCAAGAGATCCCAAGATGGTTCCTTTGGGATGCGGCTCCCGAATGTGCAATCATGGCAGGAATGCAGTGGCCGGTATTGAATCATCTGCCAATGGAACTAATGAATTCTGCTTCCGGGAATAAACAGCATAGGTTCAATACAGCAGCAGCAGGTTTCGTTCAGACTGAGTGCTGCACACACATACACACACACACACATCTCTCAGAGAAAGCAATATTGTAAGAAGAAGTCCACCAGGGGATTATACCTGGGACGCGGTTGCCTTTCGGTTGCTTCTCAAAAGGTTCAAGCAAACATTGACTCAGAACGGGGGAATGAAATGGAAGTTCAATCTAGAGGACTTTCCAAACTCCGTGGGGCGGGGAAGGGAAGAAAACTCCCCCCCCCCCCTGACTGTGTGTGCACCCCCGTTTGAAGAGAGTACGAAGCCAAGGTAAGGAGGAAGGCAAGACGACAGTGGGCTTCCTTCCTTCTACTCCTTCCAAAATAAAGGCTTCTGGATTTAATTTCTTTTCCACCGGAAAGAGTCAAGGAGGCTCCCGGATTCGAATTGCAGATGACTTCGAGGAAGCGAGAAAGCGGATGACTCTTACTCATTTAAAAGATCGAAGCAGCTCAAGCACACACCCGGCTACAGTGTACGGAAGGTGTACTTGTATCGGAAAGATTTCGGAGACGTCTTGCCATTATTTTTTCCATCTTCTTTCAAGCCGAACAATAAGCAAGACATGAATTGCCCCACTTCTGGCCTCCTCGTTGATTTACAAGGTGAATGAGGCAATTTTGCGTCAAGTATCTGTGAAAGGAGGGGGTACATGAAGGCGATAAATTTACTGCCACTTTGGGGCCCCACAGCGAGTGCGGAGAGGTGTAGCGGTGGTTTTAGTCCTAAGGGGGAACGGTGTACAAATGCCTGGTCTTTATGACGCGATAATGACTAGGTCGGAAAATGAGGAAAGCATTAGGATTTTTTGGAGGGATGAAAAGCGCAAATGGGTAGAAGTGGAGAATAAATCAAGACAGAATTGTTCGATTACAGTTGAAATCGAGCCTACTTATCAGGAACCGGGGAGGAGGCAGGGAAGGAAGCTGGAAATGGGGGAAATTTCTACACTATCTTGCCCTGGCACAACTATGGAAGAGTTGACTGCAGACAATGCCGAGTGAGAAAGAATCGCTGGATGTAAATTAGCGCCGAGGGAAATTGCCTGCGCTATTAACAATAAAAGCCACCTTTTTCCATTCTATGCATGGTGAATGAGCGTGGCCCGCCCTCTTATCGTGGAAAACGTGGTGTCGAGCGTATTCTGTGCATTTGACACGCGTTTCATTAGGGTACCTAATCATACTTTTTTTTCACTTTACGATTTCAAGGTGCTGTCAAGTTACCTGCACCTGCATCCAACCTTAGCATTTTCAGGGAGAATATAATTTACAGGTTTTAAAGTCGTCGTAAAAACGGCATAGGCGGTTTCTCTCCGGCCTTCATCAGTTAGGGGGGAAGTGGGTGGTTGTAAAAAAAAGCGCTAATGTGTCACATGCTCAACCCCCTTTGGCAAGGTCCAGCTTGCGAATAAGGCGTGCCGATTAAGTCGGACATGAGTTTGCGCCTTGTAAATTTAATGCCCGATATGGTGGTGCAACTTCCTGCGAGAATGACCTCGGACTGTGTGTGAAAACTGAGGCTTATAATGCGGCCACTTTATAATTGCGATTAACATTGTTTATGAATCGCCACTGGGACAAGTAATGCCTATGGGGGAGCCTTTTGCTTTATTTTTGCACGACCCATCTGATGAAACCAGCTCGCCGTGAAACCAATTAACAGATCAAAGAACCGGAACAATAGAAAGCTTCTTTGATTTGCTCGCGTGAGGAGCGGATAACACAGTTACATTAACGCGGAAATGAAATATGGCCATGGAGCCGTGTGAATTGAATTTTTATCTCGTTATAAAGGGTCAAGCGGTTTTTCAGTGAAAAAGAATGTGCCGTTGGATAGTACTCTGGTTGGTACAGAGTGGACAGGAATGTAAACCACTACATTATGGTTATTAGTTAGCATAAACTAGGATTTCGTTTGACGAAATTATTTTTTACTTTGTATCGTGGAAATATTTTGTACTATGTGCTCCAGTTTCAATTACTCCCCAGTGCACTGCTAATGTGCCAAGCATTTTTTTTTGTACACATTATATCCGCCTGAATTACATGTGGCCACAACCCAGTCCCTATCTCAGCTCATCAATTCTCAAAATCTCCCATCGAAATGTGACGCTCCAGGAACGCCTTTCTCCCGACTCGAATTTCCATTACCTTCTTACACATGCATATATTCTGGGTTTCCCCCCACCAGTCTTCTCGACCCCTGACCACCGACATCCCTCTGGAGAGTCTGTTGCACCTCCTTGAAGCAGAAATTAATCTTGGAATATGGGCAAAGGGAAAAGGAAGAAAAGCCGCAGGAGATTTTTTGGAGGGTAGTTCTCCTTGTCCGGAATCTCGTTTTGGGCAGCCGCTCTCGGCGGTTGGCCCAAATGGGGTTGCCGTGTCGAGCAAACTCGCAAAGAATCGATTTCTCGCCTTCTTCTTAGTTTCTCTCTCTCTGCGTCTTTTCCTCCCACTCTTGTGTACATACTCATTGAATTTTTTTTGCTGGGTCTTCCAGATTACGTTTGTAATCCTCCCAGGCTGGAAGAGCAGTTCATTAAGCGGCGGGGAAGACGGCTGGGATATTAGACCAGAAGGGATGGTACCCTCCGACAATGCCACTTTTGGCCCCTCGGGTCCATCTTGAGGGGGCTTATAAATCCGCCTGTTGATGAGCTATGAGAGAAGCCGCGAATTGGGAGAAAATTAAAAGCCGGGTTTTTATCCCCGGCGAGAGTCTGACGGTGACGTGTCTCGTCAGAAGGAATTTGTTTCTTTGGAGGGGGGTTGGATGTTGGGAGCATTTGCCAGGAGTCGACCCGGTTGGCAATTACAACTCGCCAGCCATTCGCTTCTTGTCACCCGCTCTAAATCAAAGTATCCCCGAGGAAAAGGGGGGCGGTAATAGCATCGACTTGTTTGCAAGGCTGGCTGCATTCTTTATTCCCTGACGTGCCCAACCCCACTCTCCGTTTGTAACCCTGATCGGGTACTAAAGAAAAGTAATTCATATAAGGACTAAATCTTCTGGAAATGTACACCGTTAATGTTTCCAACCGAGTATATCCTGGCAGAGTCCGGCACATAATGAACCATGTTTCGGATGTGGTGCTTTTCTCCCTGGGGATTTAGCAAGCGCATAGCCACTATTATCCCTCCATGCGCTGTATATGCTGTGTAATTGCAGCTTAACATCAAGTGCTTTATATAGGCCGCAGCCTAGAGGGATAATGGTGCTGGCGGTGGAACTGCGAGGCTCTGCTGGGAGTGTTTCATGAACAAGGCCAGCCAGCCTCCCGGGCCTTTCATCTCTGAAGAAAACAAGACACTCCAGCAGCAGGCTCCCCATCTTTTCCTGGCACATACACGGCAAAATTCTCCGAGCGGAAAGGCCATAAATCACCTAGCGATATAAGCCTTCCCTTTGCAGTAATGCTCTTAATTGGGCGCTGACAGGGTAGAGTGGCTTCAAATTTGTTATTTGATTGCGCCGAGGTGCAAATGGCTGTATCTCTCCAAGCACGTGCTGCCAGTATTAGCTCAAGTTCAAGGCTGGCTCGAAAGGTGTGGCACCTGACTTGAGGTCACCTACATGTCGTTCCTCTCTTTTTTTTAGCCCAGGAGTCTAGTACAGGCGCGTGTTTGCGACCACCGGAGTGTCGTTTCTCAGGAGACAAACGCTGTCTTTTAGCGGCGGGGAGCCAATAGGAAGGCGTGGATAGGGCCAGGGTTTTCCAGCAAATCAGAATAGATGTTCGGCAATCAAGCCCGAGTCGTTTCTGTAAAACTCTTCGCAGCCGGAGCCCAAACGACGTAAACATGCTGGACAGGAAGGAAATAGGATGGCAACGGCTTTCTCCAGGGTTTATGTGGACTTTCAAGGGGTCAGGACGCTACAGGGTAGTCCACAGGTGAACAAACATCAAGTACTTCCCTTACATCCCTGTGGAACCTGGCAGTGCACCACCCTGTACACACCTGTGTGTAGAGAGCCGACTTGCCGATGGGGTTTAGATTCTGCATGTCAAAGTGCGATTCTTGCACTCTTGAGGGAAATCAAGGATTTACGAACCCGACCATTCCCTGCTGAAAATAAACCCCTTTTGGAGAAGGAAGTGAAATCGAGAAGGTCTCCACGCTAGACCAGGAATCGCTGAATCCCGTCCCCATGCAGCACCACCGGAGAACTGTATATATGTATAAAAAAAAAGAAGGAAAGAGAATCTTATATAAGGGAGCGGAAAAGGAGAGGAGAAGCTTACGAAGTGTGGTATGAGTGTCCTTTGTAGCTATCCAATATAGCACCTGCCTGCGCTCAGGAAAATCACAAAGGAAACACGCAAAGTATACGAAGCGCGCATTTTTTTCTTTTGCAAATGCGTGGAGCTTGTAACACAAAGTACAAGGTATGAATGGAATTTTTTTGAGCTGCTGCACTGTAATTACCACTTTTTTTAAAAAATGCAGTTTCTGATGCTTATGTGCGGAAATATGAGGGTTGCTTTCGGCTACTTTGTATACTGATTCAGTAACTTTTTACATAGTGAACTCTTTTGTTTCTTGCAGTTTGTGTAACATTATGAAACACCTGTGTGTTTTTGCTTGTTGCACTTAATTTCACACACTAACTTGCAGGCCAAAAAAAACCCCGCGTGTTGCTTGCCGCCATCAAATATTTCAGCTAAGCGTTATGGCGGAATGTCACCTGACAACGTGCTGGGAGTAATTACTCCGGGAAATAATTTGGAGCCAGGGGTAGATGTGTACCAGTTGGCAGCAGCAAAACCCAACCCACTGCTAGTCCTGGGGTACAGACGCCGGGAGACAGCACTAAAGATTCCAACCCGTCGCCCGTCAAGTCGTAAAGCGAAATATCCACGTATGTGAGCGTTGCGAAACGGTCCAAATTCAAGCTCGTTTTCACGCTTCGTAGCGGCAGTGGCCACTTGCGGCCCCCTTCAACTATTCCTAAAAGCCCTTTGGAAGACTCGGAGGATGTGGGAACACAAAAAAACGAAGAGAGAAGGAACGTAGAAGGTGGAAGCTGCAAACCCGGTTTAATGATTGCTTTAGCGGAGCTTTTCGTCACGGCCCACTTGTCCGTCCTTCCCAACACCGGATCCATCCTTTTGCCCCAGGGATTTGATTTTTTTTAAAGGTGGGTGGTGGTGGGGGAGAGGCCACCACCCACTGGTCCGTATCTCTATCGTAGAAGATGCTACACGGATAGATTCGGTTTCGTAAACAAGGAGGAGAAAACTTGGTCCTGGATGCCAAAGGGTCACGTGCTACCTTCAGATAAACCAAGATTGATGGGCGGCATCGCTCAGTCCGGCGGGGTCGCTGGAAAAGTAGAAGGTGGTAAAGCTTCACATTATTTCGGGACGATAGCAGAGGAACTCTTATCGGTGGTCGCAACATGCCCTCGCTTTTTCCAAGTCATTCGGTCAACCGTCTGGTAAAAAATAAAATAAAAGCACTCACACTAGCTTATCCGGTGGGGGGAAATGATGAAATCAAAGCGTGCATAAAATCGTTACTTGAAGGTGTTCTCCCTCCTTCGAACAGGGCACAAAGTTTAATTATTTCTGTCGTCTCCTTTATTAGGCTCCCAAGTTTGGTAGGAAGGAAGAGGAGGGGGCCTGGCTGCTGGTTCCCGAAAGTGCGAATTAATATTCCAGAAAAGGGGGGGCCTTTCTGAGAAAAAGAGGGCGGCAGCAGCAGGCTTGGCAGCGGGATATGCAAAAAGGGCTAGGGGTGCCACTGATCAAAGAGAAAATCTGCCGTATCCTGCAGCGGTTGCTGTTGAAGTTCCTATATTATAAAGTGGCTAAATTTCGTAAAATAATTTTTACGCGGCGATTTATGATCACCGCTATTTTTTGAATAACGGTTCTTAAATAACCGCGATTGGCCGTTTAGTTGGCTACACGGTCAGGAAATTGTGTTCTGAAGTGTGTAGGGGGTCCAGCCAGCATCCCTCGCACGCGCCTGCTTCGGCCGGGCGTGTAATTCGATGGGAACGGCGCCGGCAGATTAGGCGTCTCTCCCTTCCGGAGACCTCGGAATCCCCTTAGCCCTAATCCCATCTCGTTGCACGACCCCCCCGAGGCCCCTCTTCTGCCTGCACCTTGCACGCCCACCACCTGCGTTATACACCACTCCTACCTTACAAAAATAAAAAAAAAGAGGAAAAGAGCGCACCGCCAATAGAATACCGAAAACACGCGTGATGTACATATCTCGCACGAAAAAAAAACGCCTCCTTATTTTGGTTTTACAAACACATCAGGCCGGTGCACTTCATTTACACTGGAGATTTTTTTTTAACTCGATGCTAGTCATGCTGGAAAAAAAGATTTTGGGTGGTCCGAACGTGCTGGATGCTGAGCCAAGTTGGAACCATTACAGACGGAGCATATATATAACGTGGATCCACACACGCTTCGGGATTCACTTCCCATAAAACAGGGTCACCTGTCCGGCCTGCTGGTGTGGACTACCGACTATTTAAAAAAAACACACACACACACACACAGGTGCGACCCACCGCTGGGAAACGCGTTTTATTCTCCCATGCCATGCCATCTAACTAGAACGCAAATGAATATTTGAACAATCTATATATTTCACTTTTTCGGGTGGTCCGGAGTAAAAGCCTGGGTGCGATCACCTATATACTTTGCGAGGAAAGATTTGGGCGGACCAAGCTGGGAGAGAATTGGTCATCGTTGGCGAGCGAGATGGACCACTGAGGTTGCCATGGCACCGTCTCTCTTCTTTTTCTCTTCTCCTTTGCAGTTCAATCTGGAAGCAGGTGCGGCTCTGAATTTTCCATGGCGCTTCTCGGTGCTTGCTTTCAGTCTCTCTCTCTCTCTCTCTGGGTTTCTTTTGCGGCTCCCAAACTACAGAAGCAAATCAACAGGTTCTCTCCTGTGAGTCGAGTCGCAGGTGAGAGAAGCTGGGAAGTCATTAAGCTTAGGTCACAGCGGCAAGGCAATGAAGTTGTTTTTTCCCCCGACAGGTTGACGCATGGCAGCACGAATAATCCGCTAAAAATATTCATTACAAGTTCGGAAGATAATCATGATTATATACGCGAGAATAGTGTGGCATACCGCATTGCAGAATAATTTTCATTGCTCTGCTGACTGCATTGTTTGTAATGTGACTTAACGGTTGCTTTGCAGAGGATTATTATTTCTACATGTTTAAAGACCTATTCAGTATTCACACGTCTGGCATCGTGTACTGTATAAGCCTATACAGTGCTCGAGGCCAGGGGCTGGGCAGATACTGTACACTTTGAATCGCACTCCTTTGTAGCATACCGCGTTTCATTACCGCTCCAGCTTGGGCTTTGCATATTCCTTTAATCGGATAGGTTGATTTTTCATCAGATTTTTTTGGGTGGGGGGGGGGATGGAATTGATTCTATACCTGTAACGATCATGCATTGATTACCCATTCTCATTAGAATTTTTCCGATCAAGTCCGCATATAGCTAGAGTTTGACATTTTTCCCCCCCTCTAGCTTTCCTGGAAATCGGAATGCGACTTTGTGCCGCACTAGGCTATCGGCAGACCTACATTTCAAGCCCTTTAAAGCTCGGGAATTAATATTACATGACTGGCATACTGACGCTCTCAAGCCTACATAAACAATGCCGGCGAAACTCCCGTCATTTAGAGGGAATCAAGAGCTGAGTTCTCTAGCCTATAATCAACTCTCATCCTGTATTTTGTGGGTGTACCAAACAAATCCCTCCTTGATTCCGGCCCCAATTAAAAAATCGTTTGACGCGTCACTCATTGAAATTGCAATAATGTACTGTCATGCCACTGCAAACGGCCTTGCGACGATCTCCGTGTTTGCAACGCTGAGCAATTTCTACCCCTCTCCAACTTCCATTACCTGAGTGCTGCTTGTGTATGTTGACACGGCCTCCTCCGACTCGGAGAGCCTTAATGGTTCACCGGTGCGAAGATGGTTATAGAGTCTCCGTGCTGCCTTGGAGAGAGCGGTCACTTTGAGTACCAGCATCCTGTTTGATGATCTACTCTGTTTACTTCCTCCTGCAAGACCTTCCATGTATACTCATTATCGGCTCGCGATTGGCATCCGGATTTCAAGGAGCTGCGTTTGCTTTAAGAAAAAAAGAAGAAGGCGTTAAATTCTTAGGGCAAGGAGGAGGCCAGGGCCGGAGAAAAGTGGCGTGGCAGTAATCTGGGCACATAATGGCCGAGATAAAGCGTCAATAGTCATTCCGAGAGGATGCTGCGAAGAAAAGCGCCAGTTTGCCAAATCGCCCTCCGCTTCCTTGGGCTCTGCCATTTCCCCTTCCACCTTTTTTTGAGGGGGCTGCATCTCTCTCCAAACGGTAGCTGCTTGCTGCCTAGGGCCTACCCTCGTTTTTTTTGGAGGAGAAGAAGAAGAGGAGGAAGAGGACGCCAAAGAGATGCGTCTCATTTCCTCATCATCGCTGCATCTCTTTCTGGAGATTGGATTGTGTGAAGAAACGGAGGGAGATGGAAGTGGAGGCAACGTCATGTGAGCCCCTGTTGAATAGACCACTTATGGAAGAGGGGGGGAAAAGTAAAGCTATTTTTTTTGAGGTTATCTCCCTAGAGGTTATAAACGCCGCGCCGTCTGCATTTTGCGAGGAATTGTACGCCAGTACCCACATTTTAGCTCTCATGTTTGTAATAATTAACGGACAGCAAATCCTTGGATTCTGTGATCACCTTCCGCGTATAGGTGAGTCATAGCCGGCAGGGGATGGGGTAAGCCCATAGCCAACCCCCACAATCGATATCTCCGAGTCAATAGAGATCCGGCGCTCAAGAAAAAAAAACGGGGAGTGAAAAAAGGAAGAGTGTAATTCGATTTTTTCAATTTTTCCTTTTCCCTCCGTTTTTTTGTGCTTCTCCCTTTTGGACCATTCCTTCTTCTTCTTATCCAAGTGTGGCCGTCAGCGACGTGGGAGGGGGTTATGACTGGAGCTGCAAATGTGAGAGGGCGCGAATGAGGGAGCAGTATCGGGTTTGCACCCAGTGCTGATGGGAAAGATCCATTTTGGCATAAGGGTCCCGGATAAGTCTTGGCGGGGTGAAGAAAACTGGGATGGGGGGGAGAAGAAGAAGAAAAAAAAAAAGAAGACGCATATGCTGACACGGTTGCCCATATCTGGTGAAGGGGGGGGGGAGGTTTGGAAAAGGCAGTTTGGGTGTTAGGGTGGTGCAGATAAATTGGCCATGATGGATCAAGTGGCTGCTCGCATTTGGCATCGCCAGAAGTGTTGAGGAGGGAGGGTGGATTCATCATCTGGAATGTGGGCTTCATGAATAGATCATGTCTTCAGCAGGCCAAAGCGGTGATTTTTTGATTAAAAATTATTGCTGTTCAAAATAGCAGCGATTATCGCTATTGATGTGTTCAAAATAGCGGTAATTAATATCAGTTTTATTTTCCTGTGGATCGATCGAGCGTTGTCTATATCCTTGGCATTTTCACACGAGGTTTGGTGTGAGAAGTGTACGCAGTCGTCGGTTGCTATACCGGGCCGTGAGACACGCCGAGACTAACGAGTTTCCCGTGCGGATCCGTGTTACGGGAGTCTAATGGAGGCGATAGCGACCGGAATGCGAGCAGCTTGGAAGCGGTCAATGGCTTTTGCTGCTTCGGACCCTCCTAAATGGGTGGAGGACAGCGGAAAAGGGGGTCCTGTCCGTGGGACTGGACTACGAGACCATGACGATCGGATTCCCAAGATTCTGGAGAAGCGTAACCCCTTCTCTATACTATGCAAGCACGATCGAACCGCGGACTCGCCCATGGAGAGAACACACAAAAAAATTATGGATTCAGGGCAAAAAACGATACGCTCTTCAGCTGACAGATCAACGCTAACTAACCACATCACCCACAACATGCCAGGCTCAAATTCGGCTCTCCAACAGCTCTTGTCTCTGCCTTGAATGCATTAGTTTCGTGCTCGCTTGATTCCGCGGCGTCCGGATCATGCTGGGCAGTTTCTTCCTTTATCCAGCCATGCCTTCCAAATGCGCAGGAAGCAAGCGTGACGCGGTGTCATTGGGACCACGGAACCGGAGCGACTTCATGAAGACACCAACGGACTCTCTCCTCTATCTTTTTTTTTTTTTTGCCAATTTACCAGCAGGGGTGTGGGCCACTTTGTCACCGTCACTGCCTCGACCATTTTTACTCCCGCCTCGACGACGGTTATTAGCTATTCTGGAGAGTCCAAAGGGGAATGGGAATTTTGTGGCCTTTAAAACAGTGCAGGTCACCCTCGGTGCTCTATTGTCCAATATTCCAAACACACATGTGCTAAAGTGTGCTGTCGACATTTTGAGAAAAAATTATTTGTAAATGTTGGTGGGTAGATGTAGCCTGAAGCAGTTGCGAGTATGTTAATGGGAATGGTACTGATGAGTAACATTGGTGTTAAAATTATTTAATTCTCCGGGCTGCTAATAGCTCGGCTGCCCCTAGAGAACACACATCCATAACTAGTGTCGGATTAAATAAATAAATAAACAGTGACAATATCTGTACAATCAGAGAGCAAACAGAATTTCCTCACTCTCGTACAATCGTGTATTTTTTTAAATAAATATGACCACTCCTTGTATTGGAGACACAAGGTGTTTCATTATGCACGTGACAAAAGATTGCTTATCAATTTGTCCCCGGATTACCCCCTCCCCTTTCATTGAACCGCGCTTATTAAGCTATGGCTTAGGGACCGCACCTAACAAGTCGTCTCTAGGGAGTATTGTACTACACACATTTCACTAATCATTAAACGATGGTGTCATCAGCGACATGCTGCAAATGTAATACAAATTTAATCAGCTTTAGCAACGCACCGTACACGTGGCATTCATTATGTCGCAGTTTTAATGATCATGTAATGAATGGGCAGATAACGAGCTCGTTACAACTAGTTATTGTTTACCCGATGCGGCGGTGGGAAACCGAAATCACTAATTGTTTTCCCCCCCTCCTCTTGGTCCATTTCAGCTGCTGCTGACTCTGCTGGCAACAACAACAGTCTTGTTGGTAAGTCCATCCTTCTTTTTGATCGTCATTAAAAATGGGTTGCAATGAAGTTCATTACATAATCCATGAATTTGATCGAAATTAACCTACGAATAGTAAGTATTGCAGTGTGTGAATTATGTTGGCAGTTCCTGCTGAGGTCCAGGGTCTGTGACCGTTTCTTTGTGGCCTTTTCGCGAATTCGCAATTTGAAAACAGTCCGGAAGAGAATGAATAGTCCCGTGTCGCACCCTCTGACCGCACCTCTAAAACTTGTCAACACCTCTGGGGTGTTCCACTGGGGATTCCAAAGCGGGCCGAGCTGGGTCACAAAGGGTGTCGACGAGGGAAGGGCCCTGGGTTGACTCTAGGGGAAAGAGGAGAAATGGCTAGGGAAATCAATACAGGAACCGGAGGCAAACTCCACCGGCTTTTCTCTTTCACTAGGAAGCACATTCTCCTTCATTGAGCCTCCCCCTGTAGAATTCAATTTCCACTACCCTATATATCTGTTTTGGGTGTCTCTTCCTCCCTACTCAGAACGACCGTCTGGCACTAGGAAATTGGGGGGGCTGATAGACCACTTTTTGAGCGGAGTGTCCAGCTCCCACAGTTGTCCCATAAATCCTGAGAGGTAGCTTTTAGGGTCCAGTAAGACCGAAAAAGAAAACCTAAGAGAGCCTCGTAAGAAGTGTACGATAACTATCTGGTCCTGTTAGTATATTTCCCCTCAGGCCCAATTATATGTTAAAGTCAAGTGTATGCAAAACCATGCATTGACTCATCTCTCTGATTTGCCAGCCTTAATTGTGACGGACACTGCCGCCAATTATTTAATACAAGCTCTCAAGTGGGTCTATTTAGGAGCGTCTTTTTGTGGGGGTCGATACCAAGGCTTCTTGAGAGAGCAGCAATGGCTGGTTTCGATCCACACACGTGCTTTGGCGCATTCCTAAAACCAGGTCCCCCGAAAGTTGTTGGAACAAAAAAAAGGAGCAGTAGTAAGGAAACAAGGTTCGAGTTGGGAATAGGCTTGGGCTGGCAATTTGTGGCAGTCGGCAGTCAGCTCTTTTTGGAATACTCCCTGGCTTTTCTGCGGAAAAGCTCACTGGGAAGGACGTAGTCATATAGCACTGTGGGGGTAATTGGGACCCCCCCATAGGACCCCCAATAGGAAAAGTGGAGCGTGAGTGGAGCAAATTGCACCCGGTTTGCTGGCTGGAGTGTATGTCTCATGAGAGCTAGTCGGGAAATTCACAACAATCCTGACCGGGCAACAGTTGGCGCTCAAACCCTCATTTCCTGGTTAGCAAGAATGCCCAACAAAACAGCAGATGGGCATGAGCAACCGCCCACTCGATTCGTGACATCCTATTCCGGACCTAAACCTAGGCTACTATACTGCTACATAACATGCCTTCTTTCGCCTGTTGACAGCTCGTTGCTTATTCGGTTCCGCATTAGCATAATTGCACCCACGAAACAAGATTTGGTTCATGACCTTTTTCGGGAAGAAGGGTTGTTGTCCTCCACTTTTTTTTTAAAAAAAACGGGCAAGATTCATATTTTGGCGGCGATAAAACGGAACCGTATCGATTGTATCGCCAGATGGTTTTGTTGTAGAGTGCAAAAATAATCCGGTTGTTGGTAACGGAGGCGTTTCCCTTTCCCGGTGCTTGTTGGGGCCAAAGGGCGGCTGGCATCGGTGGGCAACACCTGCCCGGCACGAGTTTGCCCCCGCGCGACCCCCCTCATGTGTGCAGGCAGATGCGTTCATGTCGGATGGGAAAAATGGGCGTTTACATTTCTACCAAGAGTGAGCCAGAGAAACCCCTCTTTGCACTTCCCCCATGGCAGCAGCAGACCCACAAAACACTGCATGCTACACTTGTCAGGGGGATAACGGAAACTGGCTGCACCTAATAATTGGTGGTGCATGGGAACCGTCTCTTAGGAAACACCTAAACTACCGTGGCTAGCTGCAGCAGGTTGCCCATTTTTACACGGGGTTCTAATCCTCCCGTTTTTACGCGTAATCGCCCTTAATTGCACACTAGAGATTTTTGCCATACTGCATAACCACTCACTTCCTCCTACCGATATTAAATTATCCGTCGATCACTAGTTTTTTTTGCTCCTGATGTGTGTATACAGCTCTGCCCAAAGTAGGTTGTTCACCCCAGCAACACATTGGAAGTTGCAAACTGTTGATTGTTCAGATAAACTAACGACAACTCCATGCTAAGATTGTGCAATATTTAATTTATCGAATTAATAATCGAAATATCATGCATCGAAATATCAATACAGTATATCGAATTAGTGTTGTATTTCAATTTGGATTCGTTGAATAGATAGATATGGCACGTTCGTGCCCATTTCTTGACAAGTGCACCGTGTGGTCATAAACTATAAATCTGAAGGATTGAAACTGGGCCGAGTGGATGGTCAACAATCGATAACTAGAATGGTGGTGCGGTGGGCGCGTTTTGAGGGCTGACCATACGAGTGCAACCGAGACCACAGAGGCTGCGAACGTGGGAAAGTTTTGAACTGGATCGGCGCCATCAGTGGGTCCTCGACATATAATGTGGATTTGAGTTTAAGTGGGGTTGCCTGCATGGAAATCCCCGCCGGAGTTGATTCAGTGAACATGGGAACTGGGGCGGAGTCCCCGATCATTAGTGTGCTGCTGCTGCTGGGGGAATGTGTCCCCCCCCCCCCCAACCACCACTCCCTCATTTCCTATCTTTTTAAGGGGGAGGTAGTTGCACACGGGGAGGTTTGGCTGGTTGGAAGCACCGGAGACTTTTCCCCCTTAGGCCTTTCCATTATGTGCTGGAGAACAGGGAATTTCGTCCCTTTGCCACTCCAAGCTGAGTGGCTTCCACCGCTGTTTTCACGAGACCTGCTGACTCTCCTCTTATGCACTATCAGGACACAAAAATACTCGACCGTGTCCATGCATAGCAATAATTGCTCTCAATTACCTCTCAAATCCCTCCAGCAGTCCTTTGCAGTCCCCAACCACCAGTCTGATCAATCCGGCGTCTGTTTCCACGTGTTTCCACCCCTTCCTTTCCATCCCCGAGAGAGCATTATCCGGACTTCCACGACTTCATATATTGGACCACCAGGAGGACCGAGAGTGAACGCAGTTGAGGCAAAGTCCTGGGTGTGTGCCGGGGCTGCTCAATCTGGTAATCCGCCAGCGCCGTTTCAAAGTGCTCGTGTTATGGGCCTGCTTTATGGGGGAGACCCAGTCCATGATGGGGAGTAGGGGGTGATTCTGCCAAGATGGTCGCAGGTCCCCCCCGCAGAAAAAGAGAAAAGGGGATTCCGACTGTGGCTCGAATTTTTACATCCATACTATTCAGGTCGAAGCTGACTGATAATCCTACCCAGCAACTTGCTAGAGGAGTGAATTTCAGGGCTCCCCTTCTCACTTCCAGCCCCGTTCTTTACGACCCCCTAAACTAATGAAACCGAGGCTAATTCGTGCTAGCGAGTAGCCATCACCAGTAATGCAGTGAGAGGCGCACTCCTGGTGTAAGAGGACTGGGGGGATTGGGGTTGGGGGGGAAACTTGCAAGGGAATTGCCTCCACAAAATGTACCCACTATAAGTGGATGGTCTCCTGGATTTTTTTTTTGTTTTAAAATTAACACGCTCAATACCGGGTTGTTTAATTATGATGCAGGCACCAGGGGATCATTTTATGTACAAAATTTGGACACTGGAGTCTCGTTTAGGAAATTTCGTGTTCCTCGCAGCTTATTTTATGGCAAACAAACTGCTAGTTTAAATTATTAATAAAACATCCTGATAATGTCGCAAAATCGATGATCGCCAGAATGTTGGTGCGGCTTTCACGTCATTCCCATTCTGCCGGAATGATGCACCAAGACACACGGTACGGCACTCTCCATGTCACATCCTGTCATGGAGCAAACGCGCCCACTTTGTTTGCCGCGGTTGGACGGACTTCTCTCGCAGGCAAACTGCAAAAAACCTCCCAAAATATCGATGCCGATGAAAAGTATGCATGGAAAAGTTGATCCCCGTTTTTTTTCCCCCAACCCCAGGTAGTAAATCACGGAGCCGCACAAATCGAGAAGGAGAGAATCAAATCGTGTTGGGGAGACCCATAAAGAGGCGGAGGGAAGGAGAGAAAGAAGCTGAAAGTCACGGCGGTAAATGGAAAAAGGAGGGGTTGGGCTTCTTTCCCCCCCTCTCTTATGGTTCCGGAACCTTCGTCTTATATATTTTTCCCCTATGCCAGTACCCGGCTCCTTTGTGCAACGGGCTGTGCAAAATCCGGGAGAACCTTTTGTGAGGATCTAAGGAAGGAAACCCGCTTTACCCTCCTCGTGGTGGCCCACCCTTCCTTCCACCATTTCCACGTGGTGGACAGGCCTTCACCTAACAAGTGGAACGAAGGGGATCTCAGGTGCTCTACTGCCAAATGATATATCCGGGGCAGATAATAGGTCATTACTAGAGATGTCTCGGCAAGTTTCTGTCGGCTAGGTCACGGCGACAAAAATGAGGCTGGCCGTTAAAGAGCTCCTTTTTTTGCAGGGTTTAAGGTCGTTTCCTCCTTTGTTTCGCTACTCCCCACATTTTGCTTCATCCACGGCCTCATCAAGAATTTATTTATTTCAAAGATTTAATAGGCCGCAGGCAGGGCAGCAGGGGGATAAATCATCCATAAGTTATGGGGTGACTTTGAAGGAAGAAGAACCGCCCGGATTTGGGGGATACCCTGGAGGAAATAGGGGGAGAAGAGAGAATTGGAGTGAACGTAGTTTGAATGCTTACAAGAAACCCCTTTTAGCCTGAATGGAGGGGCCTATTCAGGTAGAAAGAGCTGTCCATTGGTTGGGCCAATTTACATAGCCGAAGATAATTATAAAAGGCTCCAATGAGCATCGAGTATAGCAGCCAGTAAATTTTTGTGTGCACAGTCATCTCGTCAACGAACATGTAAAATATTTGGTAGCCGTCAAAGTAGCTCCATGTCGCAAATTGGCAGGCTAATCAGGTCACGTTAGGATGGGTCCCATTGAGCACCCAGACCCATGTTGACATCCAGTCTCGTTAAATCTCAAGACCGCGATGGCCATGCGATGCGGAAACCTGATGGATCCTACTTCCCTGCCAACCGCTTCGCCTGTGATGTGGCAGAGCTCTCAGAGAGAAAAGAGATCATTTTCAATGGGGTGGGTCCGGATTCGAATTGCGTAACTCAATGTGCGAGAAGCCTCTTCCGCTTGTAATGGCCTGGAGGTGTCGTCCTTAATTCCCATCGACGTCACCCCGGCATTTCCATTCCATTCCTCATGATTATTTACCTGGTGTGAAAAGTGATGGTAAACATTGTGCAACAGTTACCAAGTCACGAAAAAAAAAAATCAGGCCAAGGTATTAAAAAGAGCTCGTAAAAATTCCGTCGTCACTCATCTTCAGTTTCGGAATGAATAAGTGTGTGTTCGCTTAATGAAAAATTGGGCGCCTTTCTCTCGCAAACGAACCGCTTTCATCATTGGTTGCTGGTTGATGCTGTAAGTCGCAATATTCATATTTTATCAACTCACTTTTTTCACTAGATGTCTTAATGGCAGGGTATCCACCGTAGATTCCTTTCCCCATCCTAAGGCTAACACGTAAAAATGTCGAAGAGTCGGAATTATAACGTTCGTTTTTCCCTTCCCCTTCCGTTTGTCTGGCCAAAGAGGATATCATCGAGGAGCGAAGACTTTTCATTTCGGGTGAAAGGATCCTCGTCACGCTCTTGTGGCTTCGAGACGGAATTAAGGCTGAAATATTATCGCTCGTTCTCTTCTTTTTCTGACGGAAAAAGGGGACTCTTTCCATTTTGGCGCCGGGGCAAAACTCCAGAGGTAATAATTTTGGGGGAGGAGTAAGGTTGTAACCGGTCTTCTACTGATAGATTAATACTGGCCTAGACAGACAGAGCTGAAGCTTAATCGGATTTTTTGGAAGGGTCCGATCCACGTGCTTTTTTTCTCCCCCTCCGTATGATGCGATTCAATCCTGTGTTAATAAGGCTGGGGGTGATTCTCTCGAAGCTCTTTTGACTCAGTTTGCTTTGCGCAGGATTCCACGGCCGGCAAAAGACTTTTTGGAAGTTTGCCTTGGAGAAACGATGCGGTCGTTTCTCATTTTGATTGAACCTCGCCCCCTGCAGCAGCTCACTCTTCGAAGAATTCCTTCATCAATTGAATGCCTTTACCAGAGGAGCAAACTGATGACTTGTTTTCTGTTCCTCTTATTTTATTTTGGATCCAGAATGCAAATAGGCTTGTTTCATGTACACGTATATATAAGAGTCTGGGCCAGCAGAAGCGGCGGATGAATTAAGTGCTCTAAGCTACGTGATATTTTTGTCGGAGAGACCCTGATGTATCGATGTTTACATACAGGGCTGACGGTGATCAATTTCTTGCAGCCGGGGCGTTAATCCGGGAAGCAGGTGGTGTTGGACCTAGATTCCATTTATTTGCTTTTTGTGTCTACAAATATGAGGAAGGCAGGGCACATTCCATAGGTTCCTGGAGAGCAAACAGTTGTCATCGCCCTGTGTTTCTAACCGTAAAGATAGTAGCCCAATCAGTATACTGGCAACTGGCGGGACAAATAATTCATGGATGACTAGCAATATATTTAGTAGAGGTCATCACGCACTAGTGTGTGTAGCATATCTTAAAATCAGCTATGAATATGCGAACATTTCACCTTGTTGCCAAATTTATGGATGTGCACATTTGGACTTGGATTCACTATCGCATTTTATATGTGTAATTAAACACAAGTAACTCCTCATTACGCGTCCATGGCGACATTTAGGCGTCACTACATCGTTACCATGCAGTATGTGGAGGCGTAAAAACTTTAATCCCGCTGCTTCATAATTTTCCTACTTTTTTATAGATAGCCACCGGGTATTGGTTATCATAACAAAAATAACGGATAAGTTCGCCTATGCAGAGGCTCGCATGATAAAATGAATATTAATTATGCCTTTTAAAAAAAACAAGCGGCCAAGGTCTGTATTTACTGATACGGTACTCGCATGCAAACCAAACACAGCCCGCAACCTCGAACCTCTGAAAACACTGCAAACAGCACTGGTTTTAAGGGATTTCAACCCATCTGAGACTCGAGGGAGACAGATCCGTCTTCTTAAATAATAAAACACACGCAATAAATACATTTTTTCTCCTTCCCGCAGAATCAGTTAGCTTAAACCCCCACGAGTCCCTTAGCAAAGCAGACCTCGGCAGAGGATGCAATTACAGTACTCGTTCCTATACAGCCGAAATGCGAGGGGATACAAGCATGCCCGTTAACAAGAGCCGGTATTACCTACATGCGCCCAACGTGATGTGGAGCCGGCAGCGCAAAGCCAGCATTGATCCTCCATAATTGGATAATTTCCAATCTTCTTCCACGCCACGTATTTATTAAACCTGCGACCCTCTCCCTCCAGAGATCAATAGTTTAAAACGATGGCGCGGAGGAGGAGCTCTTCCTTGGAAGCAATTGTAACCTTTTTTTGACATATAGATATCTTGCTTGAAAAGTAATGCATTTGTAATTTTGGAGAGGGGGAATAGTTCCCCACTCTTACACCCTCGATGTAATGAGTTGCTGATGAAAAAAGGAGAGAGAGAAAGGTTGCTATTGGTGGTGGGGGGGATGAAGTGGCACTTTTAGTCGAATCCGTTTAAAAATGCGATTCGTTATGTCCCCTCCCCCACTCCATAAATTCTGGCCACGTGCGCGAAAACCTAGGGGAAAATTTCCAGCTGTTTACTCCAAACTTGATATTTGCATAAGCTGGCATCGCAGTCGGTGATAAAAAGATAGGCGCTACTGAGTAAGGCTCCTAATATCCTGTTAAATTATTTATCTGCTTATAATATCACGCAATATTCTTGAGCTCCATTTCTTGGCATTTTGAGCAATCATTTTAATCAAATCGACCATATATTGTTGTAGGAATTGTTGGCTTCTTAAGTAAACACCTGGCTGAAAAGTACTCGAGATAATTTAGGTACAGTAGATGTTACTTTGCCTTTAAGTGACCTTCTCCGCCCTAACACCTGGTAAATTCAAGAATGACTCCTTCCGCATTCTTTGGGCCCTTATCTTTGGCAAGTAGTGTACCCAGAGTAACGTAAAGGCGGGAGAAGAAATTAAGCAAAGGGTTGGGCCACTGGCGCGGGTCTAAACGTGGAAATATGGTGGCAGGATATAGTGTAAAGGAGCTCCTCCGCCCCCGTTGTTTGTAGATACCAAGGTAAAGTTTCAACTTATAGGGCTGCTGAACAACACTGAGCCGACGCCTGGGAAAAAATTGCACCTGTTCCTCGATGGCGTTAGGCAGTCTGTTTCTGGGGCTGTAACTCAAGTTTTAAAACCTATTCGGTGCAGTTTGAGGGGCGTAGTTGCTTTGAAGCAGAGCGGCGGGGAAGGGAGGCCAAACTAGTTTATATGGATTCCTCCCCAAGTCCATAAAGGAAGGATTCTGCGTGGAAGCCAGGACGTTTTATCAGCACTAAAGTGGCTTTTGGTGAAAAGAAGCGGCCCCGGCCTGCCCCTAGTATGTGGCCAGGTAGCAGCAAATCCGGACTTAACCCTGGGAAGGACAGGCTTTTCCCCTTTGATGCCCTCTGCTGCCTTCCAAGCAAGACTTCCAATCTTCCGTTTCCAGCTTTAGGGAATCAATCCGGCTGCTGTCTCGCACCCACACAAATCCGTTTAGGTGCGTTTCAGGCCGCAAGTCCTCCTAGCTCTTTCGTCGTTTTGATTAAGCGGCATTCAGGCCAACAGGGGCTGTATGTGCGTCTGCTGCCAAGATTAGGGAGGCACTAAGTAGCCTATATACCGGCCTCTTGAACCCACCGGAGACCGGAAACCACCTCAGGAAATGCCACTTTAGAAATGGAGACCAGAATCTGAGCTCTTATACGTAGAAATGCTGGGATGCAACAAAGAGGGACTTACGAGCCATCCTCGGGCCAAAGTCAGCTTATGCGGAGATGGTTGCTGCAAACACGTCCTGCAAATTGAGAGAAAATCAGTGCGTGGCTCCGTAAACACGACGCGACGTGTCGTAATAACTCTAAGACGAACCCCTGGACATCATAGGATCACTTGAGGTACTGTACAGGTACCATTCAGCCTCAGAAGTCTCGTTACTGACCATCAAACGGCGAAGGTGTGTGCGTCCCTCCGTGCAATCACGTCTCATTAGAAAATTATTTGACAGCAAATCCTCTGGTGAGCATTACGCAACGACCTGCAATTAAAATTGGAGCAAGGCGTATAAGTACACACAGAGTGTCTCAAGACTTGAAAGGCGCTTCGAAGGACATTGACAATGATAGCGGAGTAGGTCGATCTTGATACATATTTCGAAAGCGTTCGGTGTCACCTCGAGCGCCACGCATTATTCATATCAATTCGGGTGGGAATGAGATGCTATCAGAGGGACTGTGCGAGAACAGGGGAACTTAGGGCTCGACTGCTTTACATAGTGATAACCAGGAGTGACAGGCCAGTTGGATATAAACACGGGAGAAAATTGTACAAAGGACTGGGCCTCTCTCTGGGATCGACATCATGAATGTGGAACAAATAAGGCCGAAAGCCAATGATGCAGGCCGATAGGGCTGTCGAATATATTAAACCATATAGACTATATCCAGCAGACTTTTTGTTTGCCTCTGGCAAGCAGCACAGAGGACTGCAAGTGTTTGACTGCCTTCTCTGGTCAACCTATATAGGTAGCCATGATGCTGCTCATTTTCATTCTGCCAGTCAGGCTGTCAGCTGATAGAGTATTTCGGGATTTTCCAATCTCACAATTCGCTGTTGACTAGTAGAATTCTTAGGGATTTCATAACCAAGTTGGGAACGTGCATTTAACCATGCTGATGACAATCAATATTGGTAAGTTTCAGTGATGTAACAGAACTTTTAATGAACATTTCACTGGGGCAATTTTATCATTTTTGGGGAAATCTTGAACTGGTATTGCCGCGTGTGTTTCAGCTCATCTCTATATAGGAAATATATATGCAAAGGGTGCAGAACTATACATTTTTTCGTAAGAGAGCTTTTTAGGTCATTATGCAAACAATTTCCCGGGTTCCTGGAGCCATGTTACATCCTGTTTTTAGCTCAGGAAACCACACAAAACGAATGGAATTGAGAAGCCTTCAGAATAGTTTACCACACACATTTTTTTTAAAAAAATACCCCTTGCTCAGGACTGTGAATAGTTTACCATTACAGTATGCGAAGAATAATGGACAGCTATAGTTTATGTACAAGTGCATTTGACAACTCATGTGCAGAAAATAAACTTACCTACTGTATGCATACGCCTGGTTTTGAACGTCTTAATTAATTACGTCAAACTACAGCTCAACAAAATAATGATTTCACCCAACAATTACCGCAGGATATTTTTATATTATTACTCTAAATTAATAATTACTCTCATTACTATATATTATATAATACTCTAATTAAACGAATACATTGCTCTAATATTACTATATTACTATATTAAATTACTATATTACTATATTAAATTACTATATTACTATATTAAATTACTATATTAAATTACTATATATTATTACTATATAAATTACTATATTAAATTACTTACTATATTAGTGTACTACAAATAGTAAATTCTCGATATAACGCTCCCTCTCCCAGATGCGGCAGGACAGAGTGTAAAATAGCAATATACACTGCTGTGCCATTACAACTGTCAATTTTATCAACTTACCATTTCAGTCAGTACTCAGTTATGTCACAGAACTGGAAAAATATATGATAATGTAGTTTTCCCCGTGGGTGTAATACAATATTTAGTTTTCTCTTGTGGCATGTACAGTATGTTCTGAATAAGTAACAGAGGCCCAATCTTTAAAAAATTGAAGCTCAAAATTTAAACTCTTTGCCAATTACAAACGCATACTTATGACAGAATTTCAAGCATGTAATGAATGCCGGTTGCAACTAGAAAAATCTTATACCGACTCCGAAATCCCTTGGGTGTAATAAAGTGGAAGAAGATGTGGAAGAAAATTATAGTCGTGAAGCTATAGAGATGCCAGTCCTGTAATCTACTCAGCCAAGTCCGTGGTAGGTTTTCTCAAATGAGGAAGGGTTCGCTGGGAGCCCAATTTTTTAAAGGGAATGTGACGACTCCTCCGGAATCCTGTCTGCGGGTATTATATGACTGAGCCGGCAGGATCACCCAAGGAGACGTCACTTTGGAGTGACTGGATACAAAGCTCTGTCTTCAAGGCAGCGACGTTAACCCATCCCAAGGAATTGGAAAGGCTCGATGGCAAAACCAGGGCAGCTAGGGACAAAACTGCCTGCCCTGCCTCGTGCAATAAATATCGCGTTGTTTTACGGCTACAGGACTAATGAGTTCCAAGCGAATAGCTCGGTCAGGTTTCGTGGAGCAAATTAATTATTCAACACGCTCAAAAATTCCATTTCACACATGATGCAACAAGTGGCTCTGGTCATTATATGCATCAATAAAATTCATGTCATGTCGCCTATTCCGCAGGATGCAATAACAATCCCAGCAGTAAACCTTTGATTGCCGGTCATGTGTTTGGCCAATCCAGTATCCTTTGTTGTCACTGATTGGCGTGCATACTGTTTGCAGATGCGGATTTTTTGGGGGGGAGGGAGAGCTATTGGCCTGACCACGCTTTTGTGCAATGAGTTGTGAATGGGTGATCAACCACCGCCGAGTTAAGCAAACAAATAAATAAAAGGGAGTTGGCACAGAGAGAGAGCGACTGGGTTTGTATTATTGGAATTGTTCCTGAGGCTGAGTTGCGACATCACTCTTGGCTCGACTTAGCTCTGAATAGAGCCAATTGAGATAGAGCAGGAACAAAGGGAACGCGACTAAACCTTTGGAATTGATGCCCGGGTAGACAAAAGAACAGGAGGCGCTAATGAAAGCTCGTGTGCATAAAAGCGAAACGGAAATCCACACCCCTTTTCACCCGATAGGCGCCTAGCTGCAGCACCCCAGCAACTACCCCCTCTTTCGTTCTCATGTAAAATTCACGGACAACACCATCCTCGGGATTCATCCATCGATTCATCCAGCACGCTTATCATGCCAGGAGCACGACACCCCTCCCAAAATGTCTCGGAGAATTCTCTCTCCACCATCTCCGTCAGTTTTGAACATTGTGAAACCCTCCCTCCTCCCTTTCCTTCGCCATGATTTAATATCAGAAAGGAGGAAGCAAGGCTCTGGTTCGCTTCAGTTGCACGTGAACAATATCTCTGAGGCGTCAATCCAACCTGGGGGCCCTTCTCTTTGGGACCCAGGGATGGACCCAGCCTCCGCCTCCCCCCTCGGGCTAATTTTGTAACCTATTGAATTCCGCGGGCTGCAATTACAGCGCAGGGGCGACTGATAATTGGCTCTTCTGCCGCCCCCTTCTTCATTAGGGGCTTTTAGCTCTACTCATGCTTTTCCCTCTTGTTTCCTCTCCCCCTCAGAGGCAGCTCTGCAGCAGAGGCCGCAGGGTCGTCATTGTCGGCGGGTGGTGATGGCCACCGCGTAGGAGGGACATCCAAGGTGGGGGTAGACAGCGGAAGAAGAAGAAGATGTGGCGCCTCCATCTCCTGCTGCTCCTGGTGGGCCTGGGGATGAGCTCGGCCACTGGCGGGGCCGTCGGAGGGGACATTGACGAGCTCTTCAAAGACGAGGGATTCCTCAGGATGTCCCGCAGCGGGGAGTCGTTTGCCAACAGACCTCCCCCGCCGCCGGAGCTGTTAGCCCCGGGGCCGCCCCCGCCCCCGCCCCAGCCACCGGCCGCAGCCCCTCAGCAGCACCACGAGCCGGCCAGCTCCGGACCGCACAAGAGGGACAAGGGCGAGAGGAGCAGTCCGGACGCCAGCACTGGAGGGAAAGAGGCCAACAGCGCCGTGATGCCCAGCGTCTCGTTCCTGGACCTGGCCTTTGGGCTGGACCGAAGCCCGCTGGAGAAAAACATTGCGGCCATTTTTAGCAAGGTGGCGTTTGGTCACTCGGCCAACTCCAACACCACGTCAACGCCTGCCACCGGCAAGGACGTGGTTGCTGGCACCAAGAAAGAGGAGGATCAGTCCAAGCCTCGAGTGACCCAAGCGCCGCCACCGACTGCCCCGTTGCCCAGGTTGCCAGGCGGCGAAGGGGTCAAACCTACGCAGGTCACCTACGCGGCTGACAACTCGCCTGCTCAGCACCAGCCGCGACAACCTGCGGCCAAGGAGTCTTCCCTGGGCAACAACGACACCGAGTACGACTTTGTGCCCATCCTGCAGAACCCGACCGTCACGCGCATCCTGGCTGGCAGCACTGGCAAGAGGCCTCTTCCGACGCTGCTTCACCTACCAGAAGAGATCCAGCGGCGTCTGAGGGAGAACCTGACCTCCTTCCTGAACGAGGTCAACAAGGACTCAATGATCGACGTCAAGCCGCAGATGCCTCCGCCTCCAGCTCCGCCGCAGTCGCAACCCGAGCAGCATCCGCCGCATCCCTCGCCGCAGCCCAGGCCTCCGGTGTACCCAACAGAAAGGGATGACGACGACATTGAGGACTATGGTCGGACCGAGCCGTCTTCGTCCGGGTCCGGTGTGTTGGCCGAGGCGGAACAGGAAGCACCCAGACCCAAGATGGCCGTGGTTGACGGCGAGGAAGTGGAGGTGTCGGAAGGAGAGCCTGGACCGGACAGGACCAGCACTCCCATCGCCCTCGGTGTCGCCTGGGACGTACACGTGTACCTCATGGGCACCCTCTTCGCGCTCCTGGCCGCCTACTCTCTGGTCAGCCTGGTCCGGCTCCACGGATGTCCGCATCTCCTTCCAAAGGTCAGTATACTGCCACTAAACTAATTTTCAAACTCTGGGAGTCGCAGAATGGAGGCTGATTGGCACGCACCGGAGGATGGAACTTTAAACGCGGCTAACTTCGGACCGAATTTGCAAGTTGCTCTTACGCTTGCCAGGCAGAGTTTCCTATATATAGTACAGGGTATAGTGCACTGTCCGAGCTCGCAGTCCTGGAGAGCTCACTCCAGCAACCAATTTTAAGAGAAGCAACTGATCTATAGACTCTATCCATTTTTTAAAGTTGCTATAAGTACATAGACACAAATTGACCGAATGAAATATGTTGCTTCGTTTTAAACTAATTTATGGAAGACGCAATCTATGCAGCTCTTGCAATATCGCTGACCCTGTACAGTGACTCCAAGTTGTGTAATATACATGATGGGCTTCTCCCATATGCTGTACAGTAGTTCCTCCAAGAGTATGCATGAGCCATTCTTTCCTCGTCTGGCCATCCTGAGTATTGCACACCTACTTGTTCCTGCATGAATATTTTAAGAGCTATGCAGAGTTAACCTCACGTACAGCGAACCTGGCTACAGGTTTGTCGCCCATGCTATAGTGAATAATTACTGTCGCTGTCAAGCCTTTCGCCACAGAGCCAGTCAAGTCAGGCACTGTCTGACGTACTGTACAGGTCAACACCCTCTTTCCTGCTTGTAAAATCACACCTTAATGATTACAGCATTACAGGGTGTTCCCACTGGCCATCTACACTATTTTTTCCATTACAATTGCGTAAGTTCGCGAAGAGAAAGGACAGATCAATCACACTGGAGCATCTGAGGTATCGCCCGGAATCTGTGCCGTGCTTGTGGCGGGGCTGAGTTTCTCACGTGGTGTTATGTCCCATGGGACCCACTGCTGTGAGAAAGGAGCCCACCCACGCACTCACAGAGACGGTGTCACGTACATATCGGCTGCACCAGCGCATGTCCCGTACACCTTCATGGCCCCTTTCTGTCATTCGGGTGCCCATGTCAATTACACTCAGAGGATATGACTGGCTTGCGGTTAGGAAAACGGTCGTTACGAAGTCAGTCCTTAAGATCTGACCCCTTTCATTCCCAATGTCAGGTCTTTTTTGACATGGGCCAACCGCCCCTGTTTTTTTCTTACCTGCGGTTCTTAAAGAGCACCCCTGTGTTCGGATGAGCGGTTCGAGTCTCCCTGTAAAAATTGTGGGTTCCACATGAGGACGTGCAGCTGCCGTGTTGCTGAGTCTCTCTCTGACATATATCTCAGGCCAGGTGGCTTGATTGGTCACGTCCGTCACGCCACAATAGTTTTGCTATTTGGATTTGGCAGGACGCGGTTTTGTCCAACGGGGGCTAAAAAGGAAAGTCAGAACCAGGTTGTGAACATGACTGTTAATGAGCTCCGGTTTTAGAAGCCTCGTAACTGCTGTAAATATTTAGCACATGCCGTGTGCACCTAGTCCTATAATTCATGTGGCACAAAGATATGAGCCGCTTATGTTTTTATGTATTGCATAAGAAGCGATGAGACCGCACACCCTTGCCCTACTTCCGAAGTCTGACCACAGCCCCGTCATGTGTAATGGAATGCACGTAATTTAAACATCCATTACGCGGGCGAAGTGAAAGTACAAGGGTATTGCTTCAGCCGCTCTAGTTCCGCAGCGGGTCATCTCACCCCCGTGAAAGTGTTGGAGGTTAAAGGTAGCACATCCCCCATTGTTCTCCGTTGTTCAGTTCGCCAACTGCTCGGTCACGGTTCTCTCATGAGAGGGCAGCTCCAACGACCCTCGACAAAAAAAAATGATTTTAATTAAACCTCCGAACCGCCGTACCTTGCATTGGATTGTTCAATTATGTGGGTCGACTTTTTGATCTTAGAGGGTTAATTATAGAGGGGCTCCAGTTTTTGGACATGTCCAAAGCTGGACACGGTCTGGCGATCACCTTGTCCGTGCATCGATCGAATCATATGGGGTCGACTGGCCTTCGAAAAGTAATCGTTCCCTCTGTTTAATTTTCAGGGCTACTTTCTGACGCTGAACTCTCTGATGTTGATGTTGGGAGCCCTGAGAGCAGTGTACCTGTTCTACGACGCATACAACCTGCAGCAAGGATTTCCTCCAGTGGTCGCGTACCTTCTCCTGCACGTCTCTTTTCCGTGCATCACCTCCGCCTTCGCCGTTCTCTTCATGGCGCTCCTCAGGGCCACTCAGGTAAGGTCGTCATTTGCTCCACATACTATTATGTCGCCCTACATATACAGTTACCCCACTCAAAAAATGGGAGTTTCTCACGGGCGGCGATCCGGAAATTTCAACTACCGGAACAATGCACCGGCTTTATTTTTGTTCCCTTATTTCCACCCCCCGGTTTTTAATTAGCCAACCTCGCATATTGCATGAAACGGCTTCCTTCCTGCCATCACCAAGAGGAAGCCGAACCTTGGGCTTGACGTGTTTTCAAGGCAGGCCGTGGAAGCAACAATATGACTGACAATTTATCGACCAGTTTCTTTTTTTAAATAAATAAAAAAGAATGCTTAAAATTTCCGGAGTTGCACGAGGCATATTATGTGTACTAATATCAGCTGAATTTATCCCCTTCCCGGTCCGAACAAGGTCACGACTGCTAATTAACCGGACTCTGGTATCAGATTCCTGAGTCTGCTTGTCACGAAGATTTTGAGTATCGGATTGCATTGTACGCCACGATGCCCTGCAGGTATGTGCAGCGTGTAGAGTACAGCGGCTGGTTGCGATTGACCGGCTGAGTCAAAGGCTACAGTGCTGTAAACAAGGCCTGGTTTTAATAGCACTGTAATATAGGCTGCTCCGATAATGTATGCGTCACTTGTTTGTGTACTGCAGGTTCTACGCCTGCAGTATTATTATAATGGCAGGTTCGCCGATAACGGCGGTAGTGCCCCACTTCTTGTTTACAAAATGAAAATTAAGCTTCCCTACAGCAATTTAATTTCTGGGCGCACTAACCCCATTTGCCTTTTACTGTAAAAAGCGCATATTTTTGTAAATACCACCAACAATTGGTCACAGGATACGGCACCTTAAACACGTCAAAACCGGCTCCTTTTATTCTTGCATAAAATTAGACACGACATGAATTAGACAGCGTTATGGCCCGGAACATCTGCACTTTTCCATTGTGCAGGGCTTCATTATGACGTTACTTTTCTTATATGAGACGCGTATCTGACGCCTGTTTCTTCCATTCTTCACCTTCATTTTTTGTGTCCGCATCTTCGGCACGTCACAAAGTCCTCTGGTGAATAAAGTCCTCAGCAGACATCGGGGGGTGTAAAAAGGAGAGAGGCTTCATCCTGGGCATCCCCGAGACAAGTGTAATCCGGCGCCTGAAGCACCCTTCCTCTAAACAAGTCCCTCCAACCGGGTGTTTCTCGCACGGAAGTGACGTGTAAATTACTCACCGACAGGCGCACAATGGAGGACTCCTTGTAAATTTGGCGCAGATGACTCCCCCTTACAAGAGTTTATGACGGCGGGACGTAAAAGTCTGCCAGACGGCCACTCCCTTACCCGTTTAGCCCGGCTTTCTAGTTTACAAAAGAGATCCGGCAACAACCAAGGAGAATCAATATTACACCTTGTACCATGTAACATAATGCGACCATTTTTTTTATAAAGGAAAAGGAATTTGTGGCCAAGGCGTGATGCAACGGGTCTGTAATTATTATAACTGCGGTTGGGGTGGTATTTTTGATGTCCTAGGTTATTTTAACACTTTAATCGGGGGGGCCGCCGGCTCAGTGGGTCACGACCCAGGCGCAACAATTGGGCGTCTGTGGGCATGCATAAATTGTGAAACAGGTTTTGACATCGTTGGGGCTAAGTAGCCACCCGTGTAATGGTTGCGGTGGCCTGCAACGTCAGAACCGCACGGAAATTATTGTCTACAATTGTTGGGACTGCTGGCCTGGAAATCCGCACTTCTTCAGAAAACGTAAAAACCCCTTTTCCCTGGGAGATTTCCAGCACAGACACTTTTAGATTGAACCGTAATTTATGCCCAGGGTTTTCCCCTCGGCGGTGCCCTACAAAATATCAATGTGTTAATTTGTTTTGTTTGCAGATAGGTCCCCTCCCCCAGATCTGCTTGTGCATTCCAAGTCCATTTGCGCACGGTCATTGAGGGCCGATAAACACGCCTGTGTTTCCATTGTTCCCCTGGTGCGCAGGACCCCCCACCCCCCTTTTTTGGAGTGTAAATTAGTTTGTCGTTGCGCCAATAGATTCATTTGTATGCTGGCCAGCAGGTGTGTCTACTACTATCTATGCCAAACTTTTTTTTTAAAATTCTCTCTCCGTGATGCTGATGGTCCGATCCGTCTGTTGGAACTCGCTTAGGATGGATTTTCCTTCCTGCAGCAGCCACCAGCAGCTGCTTATCGCCATGGCTAGTGCTGCTGCTTCATTGCTAACTGAATGGATTCAGGGCAAACTAAAAGTTCCTTCTCCGAGGGGCCTTGCGGAGACGGGATGCATATTGCATGAGGACTTGGGTGGGCTCCCTGGGATGAGCCATGGGAATCTCTCCATCCCTGGGGAGTCCAACAGAGGGGGGACAATAATTATTACTCGGGGGCGGTCGCTCGGGACCAGTACCAGCACGCTTCTCCAGGAGTCGTTTTGGACCCATTCTTGCCAGCCCATGAATCATAATTCGGGCGTAACTCTGGACAAACGCGCGTTAGAGCCCGCATAATTTTATGAGAAAATCTGGCCAGAATTGAATGTTTGCCCCCGCTTAGCCTACCACATGGAGAGCATCGTTGAACAATAATTTGATTAAACGGGGCAACTTTTTTTCCCCCAATTTAGTGCGTTATTATATCCGGACTACTTGGACAACAGAATTTTTGCGAAAAATAAAATCCACTTACATTACGTGGTTTTGGCAAACCTGCATCAGGTCGTGTAAATGTTTGGGCAGCACTAATGTTGATGATCAGCAGTCAAACAACTGTGATGTGGCTTCATGGTGAAAGTATAGGATGCAATGAGATTGGCAGGCATTTAAAATGGCAGTGACAGTTTCAAAACAGGACAGCAACAAGTACAGCCTACTGTCCACTGTAAATGGACACCTCCAAAAAAAACAAGAGTGACCGCCGAATATTGGTTAGGGATGAAGGATTGTCAGGGATGGGCAATTTGGCAAAGCTCCACACGCACTCTTGGAAATAGAAGAGCTGAAAGAAAGTGGCTAATCGAGCGGACGTGGTTGAGCGACAAAAACACGGGCGCAGCGTTTGATGCCATGCTGGGTTTGACACGACAAGGCCGACCGGTACAATAACGAATGTGACACTCCCATGACAAATAGTGACACGGTGCGTCACGTTTTCGCCTGCATGGGCTTAATCAGTGTCGCATTTGAAAGCCTGGAGAGAAGGTGAGGGTATGTAGAGAACTCCCCTCAAAAAAATCACCGTGAGGTGATCGACTTGAACCAAATATTTGGCCGGTGACCCCCCCAGATTTTTTTTTGTATCCACAAGATGCACTTGGAATGACTAAAAGTAAGCGCCAATTAGCCACGTGTTGCTCCTAGTTGTGGGAACCGCTTCATAGGACCGGCCTTTCAGCAAGGTCCGAATTTATACCGTCCTGAAAATGCGATGCCAAAACCTGCGAATCCGGATTGTCGGCGTGTCTTTTAAATTGCTTTGCCCGAACGAGCAGCCAAATTGGTACAGTTGGGTGCATCTGGGACAGAATCGAGTCCAAATTTGTTGGCTCCAAATGATGCCCCGAGAGAGACCGGACACTGTCCAGTCCATCAGCCTTGAACACTATAAAACAGTGCGATCAAAAAACCAACCATTGTCTTGTTGGCCCCCAGTTATTTTTTTTTTTGTCGGCATGATTTATGATCTAGCTTTCACTCCCACGCGTTCTATGTGCCAATAGTTTGATAACGAAAAAAATGGGGTGTGTTGACATCTTCGCGCCAGATTTTGTGCATGGATTAGACCTTCGGTAAGAAAACGAAAATTATGGCCTAATTATCGGGCTCCGTGACCCTGCTTTTAAATCGAGGCTTAGAATCCCGGCTCGTAATTCATCCTGACAAGTCGACGCCGAAGTGGAAATGGCTTATGACTGTTAACCAACGCTCTGAAGGACCCTCTAAAAAGAAGGGTGCCGACGGATGCCTCTTCACGTCCACTCTAATCGGAAAATGCAATATGCATCCATAATGCAGCGGGGGCTCCTTAAAACTGGACTGATAGGATCCAGTGTTGGTTTTAGTAATCGGGGGCTTCCGGTTCTGTGACTTGTCAGCCAGCCTCCGGTGGTAAAATCATCACTGGGGGCCCGTTCAGAAAAGATCACAAATCCCTGAAAGTCCGGGGATCAAATTATTAGCGTAGGAACAATATTTTCGCACCGGTTCGTTTGGGATGCTGGCCAGAGTTAGGGGGGGAGTTATGAACAAAAAAAAATTGGGTAAAGTCAGCAGCTGAGGCAGCAATGTTTGCAGGAGCAGGATGTTGGGACTCGTTTTTGACCCCTTCCGTTGATGGGAAGCAAGCTGGAAAACCGTTCCTGCCGGTTGTGCCAACGTGTCTAACTGTACTGGGTGCGCCGGCACTCGACAGACAATGTGACATTAATATGTTCAGCATCTGCTCACTGATCATGACCAACGAGCCACAGAAAAAAAAAAGTGCATAAGAAAATTATTGTAGCTCAACCTGAAAAAAAATACTTTTGGAGCAGCGGCTCTGCCATATGTGGCTCGATATGTGGGCCAAACTTGAGGTGACAATTAGTGGGCAAAAGTCGCGACGAAAATTACGGCCGGCCTCACATAAGTGTGGAGTCATGTTTCGCATGGGGCGCACACGCACGGACCGGTAATTAATCGCGTCACCTAGAGTGCTCAAGTCATTCAGGGCAATTGACACGCGGAGAAAGGACACACAAAAAAAGGTGTGTGAGAGGACAAAGTGCTGGCAATATGAATAATAATCATGTAAGGGGGTGGGGGCGAAAAGAGGAGTGATTAGACGGTGGGTTCCGCGTTGGGCTGGAAAGTTCCACTAATTGCAGCGGCGGCAGCACTTAAGATCTGCAAGGCGCAGTGGAAGTTAAATTATGCAATTACCTGGAATTCTCCAGCTCCCGTTTGATCTTTGGCGCAAATTCCTAGGCGCCCCCCTCTCCTTGCACAGCCAGTGCTTTCCACAGATGAATGGGTGGGGCACCCCACTCGTAATTGGCCCCTGAGTGGATCCCAAATCATCATGGGCAATATAGTAAAAGGTGCTTTGAATGCGGGATCATGGCCAGAAGCAGGTGCGTTCCTTGCTCTCTGATTCTGCCCCGGGGCGATTATCATTGGATCATGCATCTTAACACACGTTTCCGGAAGCGGTCGGAGCAACGGACCCAAGACGTCACTCCGCTCAGACTACCATTTTCCTTCTGGGTGGTATGTTTCTTGCGGGGGTTTCATGATGTGACCCAGGTCTGACATTATGCTGTACAGTTCCAGCTTATTCATTTTTTTAAGAGCAGTAATAATAAGTTTGTGACACTAATTAAAAGTGGCTGTAGAACAGTCAACAACTGAACTTTTAGAGTGTATACCACCCTGCATGCACTGTACAAGAACATCTCGGTGGGCAGCAGGTGCAGGTTTGACTGCTTGAAAGTAGTTTGATCGCCCCAATTACAACTGTTGGGCCAGACAAAGAAAATTTTAAGAATGCATATAATCATAACGGAAATGAGATCTTCCTGATCCTCTTCGCTGAACCTGCTGAGTTTTTTTTTCCTTCGGTTACTCCAGTTTCTTTTTTGCTCTCTGCTGTCTGCGGAGTTTCCACTCTTTGTAATGATAAAATTGTGAAATCCGGAAAGTTTTTTTTTTGTTTCGTCGGCTCCACTCCCAAGTTTGGAGCATTAAAAATGGGAGTAGAAAAAGCATCAGGCTCCAGCTACTTAGTCGCTTTGGACTATAGCTGATATAGCAGTACGTGGGCAGCTCTATAGTAGTTTACATTTATTATTTATCGAGTGTACATAATAAAACTGAGTTATAGGCTATAAACGGGGGCCAGTGTATATAGTGTATGCTGGTTTTCTCTTTGAAAAAAACTAAGCACATTATACTTTCAGTGCATGGTCTGTTATTACGTTGTTTTGACACAATTTCTGGCAGGCATATAGGCCATATTAGGCAGGCCTTTAGGACAGTGAATAATACATGCAAGTACTATTGTGTCTATAAATCTGGGTATCAAGTTTCATGTAAATCTAATACAGTAACGATATATTCAGAGCTTTTTATTTAGAATTTACTTGAGTTGGTTCGATAAAAGAAGTTTCCATAATGCATTGCTGTTCACAAAACGAGATGATAATAATGACATATCCGCATGCATGACGCACCATGATGCCATAAATCACGAGGAATCACATGGCAAGCTTCCATTCTTAGCGGAATTGATTTACTCAATATATTTGCATACTTGATCGTAATTTATATCCGAATTAATTCGCATCGGTAGTGATTTGTGACACTACTGAATCTCGTTGGCATGTTATTCAAAAGACAAAATAGTGGCGGCTGTCGACAATTTTGTGTCCGGAATTGCATGTAAATTAATGTCGTTTTAGTGGCCATTCGCCATGGTTTTTGGATGGCTTAAAAGCTCGAGCACACTCTTTTAACATTCAATCACTCTTACTCGCGGCTCCATTGCCCCTCCAAGTAACACGCGAAGTAAACTTCGAAGGCTTTTAAAGGACCCCACCGTGTTTACTAATCGATTTAGTTGAAACTTGCCAACTAATTTTTATTTGCGCAAACACACTTTTTGAAGGCAAGCTTTTCTAACTTTTTTGTCACATTACATTTTCATGCAATGTAAATTAATATTTTCTCCCACCTGCCGATACGGAAACATTGCAGTCCCTACATGGCAGTTATTTATTCAGTTATTCAAAAACTGTGCTATTAAACTTGGCAACACTGCCCCCCATCCGACAGTGGACGTAGTACCATGTCACACAGATGGCGCATCCTCCCTGTCTGCCCACTACTGATGACTCACCGCGGACAGAATACGATGGCTTCTTTTTTTAAATATTTGCAATAACCCCATGTGTTTTTGTTGTTATTTCCAGGTGGAAGTGCTAAGTCCCCGCCTGCAGACTCCGGCCATCCTGGCAGCCCTGGTGCTCTTCCACTTCGTCCTGGTGGTGGTGACCGACGTGGTGGTGGGCTGCTTCGAACAGGCCCACTGGCTACTTCTGGTCACTCAACTCCTGTCCCTTCTATGGGCCCTGGCTCTGGCCGCCGCCTACCTGGTGGCCTTTGGGTCGCTCTACCGCACTGCCCTTCGACACCAGGTAAAACAAGAAAAGAAAACTTGGCGAAGATTCTCCGCAGAAAATGCTGTGCTTTACGGTCTGGGTCACGGGATGGGGGGAGAAAACAAAAGCCGGTTTTCGTGTCGGTTCCAGATAAGGAACGCGTAATTGCCTGCCCTCACTTAGACAAATAGTCTTACGGCCCTACCATAACTTGAGTAACTGCAATGTTTAAGGCGCTCCGAGGGAGCGTGAGTTAACCTTGTTTAGGCAGTATTTCCTGGCGGAAATTGTTGCAGCGAGCGCGAGGTGATAATGCACATCCTTTTAACGGACGCTCTGCTTATCTGGGAAGCTCGGGTTAATCCAGCTCTACAGGAAGGAGGTTCGCTTCTCATTGCTCAAAAGCCCCCCCTAACGCCCTGGAAAACCATGCAAAAGGTCACAGAGGAAACTGGACCTAGTCCACTATTGGTTGCTAGAAACACTATTGCCAACCAAAGAGTCGCCAACAAAATTGATCAATGGCGGTCTGAAATCACATTTCAAAGTACCGAACGATCATTGTTGTCATTACTAAGCAATTTTAAGACATTCGAGTGTAGCAATCAAAGAGCTTGGTAGCAATACTGTTCTTAGCCATATGGGCTATAGATTCCTATTCGGGCAAAACGATCGGTTATTTCACGGATCAGTTCAATTGTGCGTATGCAGCTGGTGTCCCGCGAGGAGTGGCCTGCATGACAGTCTTCGAACCGAATTCTAGCCACATGTAAAATTAATATATGGAGATGTGGGCGGGCAACCAAGCGGTTCGGACATGTCAGCTGAGAGAAGCTGACCCATATATATCCCAGGCCATTACTTCCCTGTGGACAAACTGTGGGCATTTATTAAAAAAAAGTGACAGTGCTCAGTCCTGATGGCGGGCAGTTAGACCTGTATATGTAGCTGGGGTCAGATAATTGATGGTCGATTATTCCGCTACTTTGCACAGGCCACGGCTACAAAAATTGACAATGACACGAGCTTCCACTTGCTGTACTCGGGTGTTTCGAGGAGTGTAAAATTCAACAGATGCAAGTACGTGGGTGGAATGCCCACATTTTGTAAATACTGTATGAGGAAGCTTATGTTGCTATGGAGTCTCTGGGAAGTATTTTGAGGCTTTATCTAAGTACCTAAAATGTCACCATAAATATTGATATGTCGATACATATTAAGTAGGTCCACGTGAAAAATAATTTATGCTTCCGAATCTTTGCACTGGGTACAGTATATCGCTTAAAATCTAAAAACTAGCTGGGGCATTACATCACCCTGCGGAAGCCACTTAGGTGAAGAGCAGTTGAACATGAAATTAATGCCTCCCCTGCAATTTGATTAAAATGTAGTGCGTGGCGGATAGAGCGAAACTAGGAATAAAAAGCGGTGGGCCTGTAATCAGAGACAGTTTAATCTGTCGGATTAAGCGCAGCCCAATACTGGGACGACGTGCAGGCGGTATCGAGTTTTTCGAGTGCGCCCTGGTCCGGAGGGATTACGCGTCTGAATTTAGGCCCCCGACCGAAATGTGGGGCAATGTTTTCGTCACTTTATTCACGTGTAGCATGCAGGTCCTACCCCCCCTCTCTCTTCCCTTGTTTCGCATTTTTTTTTGTGCTAGTGGCGTTCACATGGCGCTGAAGTTATGGACATTCCATGCCGCATATTTTGGCGCAAAAGTTTTGTGCTCCTGCTTGTCCACGTTTACGAAACTGCGGTGCACAAATGAGATAACCAGCTGCCGCTAGCTGGAGGTCAGAACTAACTTTTACGGCAGCGGTCATGTGTATGCATTATGGCTGGTTTTCAACTGCCGAGTCTTTTGTGTTTGACTTCTCCGTCATGCAGCACAGAACTGCCCCCCGTCCGTATACATATGCAGGTTGCAACTATATACACCGAGTAAACTTTACCTCTGCATGAATTGGATGGCTTCAAAACTAGCCGTCCGACCAAATGCTGGCCTATTCTGCATTTGAAGTGTCGAATATAATGACAATGCTCCATTTTCAGGGTGAAGTGATACGAGCGACGTTCACCAAGATGCACATCGAAGGTGCGGCGCTGCCAAAGAGACTTCCCAGGCCGACTTTGGGCCTGGCTGTTCGAGTCAGTTTCGCCCTGTCTTTGCTTCTGGTGCTGCTGAGCGGCGTACAAGTGTACGGTCTGTTCGGAGTGTACGGCCTAGGAGGACTGGGCGGTATGGTGCAGGAGCCCCGACCAAGACCGTGGCCCTGGTGGGGTTTCCTTCTGTCGGAGAGAGTCATCGAGGCTGCTGTAGGGGCACTGGTGGCCTTCTTGGCTACGAGGCCCATGCGATGCCACGACCCGCAGATGCCGCCTGACCTGGGGCACCACTTGCCCGGGGGTGACCTGCCCGGGGCAGGAGGACACCATGTGGTGGGGATCGGATCGGGGCAGGTGACCGCGGGTACTGCTCCGGCGGACAGGGCGGCTGTGTTCGCCCTGTTCGGGTGCGGGCCGCAGTTGGGTTGCGGCCCGGGGTTGTGTCGGTGTGCCGCAGCGCAACCGGACGAAGGGAAGGCGCCTGCTGGGGATGAGCTGTATCCCACCATTTGCAGCAGCAATCAGGTTGGTGGCATGCAGATCTGACCCAGGCGGATTTGTGGCATGATGATCCTTGAACCCTCGACAGGCCATCCGAAACTATGCGCTGACCACTGGGAGGACAGTGTACGACGACTCCTTTTCCCTCGGCACGGGCCCCACAGTGGCCCTCGGGGACAAGATGGTTCCTCTCAGCGCGTTAGCCAAGCGGAGGCCGCTGAAGAAGAGCGCCACCCTGCTGTCCACCCTCTCTGATGGACGCTCCACCGCCCCTCCGTCCTGTCACCAGGTAGGAGTCACTCTCAAATCTGTCCTGTCCAATAGTCCAACCTGAAACGGAACCATAGTGCTGCTATTTGCATTCGTATGCGTCCTTCTCCATTGGCCATCTATGGAAACATACGAAATCGTCCAAGATGCTCCCGGGCTCCCTTGAGGAACAAAAATCTCAGGTATATGTGAATCCACATGCTAACAACCTATATAAAAGTGCAGGTCACGTATCTACATGGGTTGGAATCTTCTTGTTGGATTCAGTGTTTCGCAGCAGAATGGTTCCGTCTAATGGTGCTTTGTAGTTTTTTTTCCTCCCTTTTCTTCTTCTTGGGGGAAATGGTGTTGTAATCTGGAGTACTAGTGAATGCGTCACCGGGGACCTATAAGATCCTTACCCCCTCCTCCTACCCTCAAAACCTCCACACCTTCCGCACCTCACACACCACAATCCCATCCCACCCATTACAGAGCCTTTCCTATCTCCCCCCCCCCCTTTCACACTCGCTTTCGATTATCGGATTCCACCTCCTTTTGCGCTCTAGTACATTGAAGATGTGATCATCCGGTGGAAGGTAACGTTCTCGATGCTTAGAACAATGTTCCGCACGGCTTGTTGGGCGTCCCTTTGGGATATTATCCAAAATTTACCTCCAAGGCGGAACCGAACCCTGAGTGGAAGGCGATGGGATGCGCCTAAAGCGAACTTTGCAGTTGGCGGAAGGCATTTTCGCCCCCTTAATTGTGGGTTGAGAACTGGCGCTGGAAGCAATTTGCTCTTGTTCAGACTCGGATTCGACCCCCACACTACTTCTTCAACTATTTTTTTTTGTACTGCCTGCGCGGGCCTTTTTCTCTCTGTCTGGCCACCAATTAGAGGGGAGGCCGAGGTCAATTGTGGACACAACAGATTATGTAGGAACGCGGGGAAGAAATCGCACCCGGAATTTTCTGCAGGCGTGTATGACCTTTTTGCACTTTAGCGGCTGAGGAAACAGGGTGTAAAAAATAAAAGGGAGACAACGCCAGAAAAGCTCAGCAGAAAAATTTTGCAAGGTCAGAAAAGGCGAGTCACGTATAGCGAATCCGCAAAAATTGTGCAGAAAATCTTTTCGGGGCAGGACGCACCTCTACTTTTTTTCTCTCTATATACCTCTGGTGAAAAGTAGTGGCGAAATCTAATTTGTCCCCCTCCCCAACTCCTATCGGCGGTGGCAGCAAATCAGAGGCTCCGAGGCAAAAAGGTTTCCGGCTCCAAGCGCTTTCCCATCGAACTCATGCTCAAAGTTACCTGCTGGGTGCAGCTAATTACTTTGCTGTCGTTGCCACTTGCCCTTCGCCATCTATAGCATGTCGTACCCTACTTCAGGTTATTTTTTTTGTTGCTCGTGTTCAATTGAAGATACTAGATCCGATTCGCGAAGTAAGATTGTTCAAAAAAAATTGACCTAATTTGATTTTACTAGGAAAAAAATGTAGCATCCCTTGTGGCGCAGCAGGCACAGTGCTCTATCAATGTACATGTCACGACCTGACCCGAGGCCAACCCGTCGCGTGGTCCTCCCCAGTCTAAACCGAATCAGCTCAAGTTGCTAATTGAATGAAAACGGTGGGGACCCAGCATGGAGGCAAAAGCTCCTTAAATCCTTCACACTTGAGCAGCACCTCCATAGATCCTCATTGCGACTCATTGACGGTCCCAGCAGTTTTGGGCGCCACTAATAAATTCCTGTCGCGTAGTGTGGGTTGTCACCACAAGCCCCTTATTTTGCCTCTAGCCAAGTACACTGTTCTTGTAACTCTCTTAGAATCCTAATTTCCTGTCCAGATGACACTAGTTTGCACCATGGCAGCCCCCCTATATATAGTCAGTGGCCAGTTGCCACCTCGCGATTGATTTATGCGACTGCGGTTGACCACTCGTGGCAAAATGTGAGTGGATTATTCCGAACGAGCAGCAAGAGGCCGGGCCCGGTTGGCCGTAGCTCACGCCATGTGTTCACTGCAGGGATCAGGCACAAATATTGTTCTAGCTGCATAGCGCTGCACTCTAAATAATTTTGAATGTTTTCCCCCCCAACTCAGGCTCACTGTCATATTTGGTGAATAAATATAATAAGAATCACGTCTAGTGCACAGATCCCCAAGTATAGCCAGTGACAATAATGAAAAAAGACACAATGAGTGAATTACTCAAACTGAGCCGAAAAGCACTCAATTTATTTGTGTGGTCCCGTTCGCAGTAAATTTTTTTTTCGTCCTCGAATTTTTCACGAAAGCATTGCGGAAGAGACGATTCCGGGCAAAGTGGCCACAATTGCATTTTGCTCCGTGAAAAGATTGCCGATGCGTTAGAGTATAGGAAGAGACGCGCTTCCGAGCAACATAAAAGCTTCGGCCATGTCCCCCCCCTGCCGAAACACACAAGGACACAAACGACCAAGAATGACTTCATTATCCAAACATTAACCGGGCCTTTCATGTTCTCCGGTACCGTTTACCGTGTTAAATTGGTAGGGGGTGGTTTGCCGAAATGAAAGCAAACTTGCCAAATTACAGGTGCAGAGAGAAAGAGAGTGCGTCGTGTTTATGGAGAACACCTCCCTGTGGCTTGGCTGTGTGTGTGTCGTGCAATATAACTCCGCCAACCACCTTTCGAGCTGTCACGCCAGGAAATCATATCGCTCATGCAGAATACAATATAATTTTGGGGAGAACTTGGGGGGAGTCTATAAGGCGGAGGATCAAAGTAGTAACCCACTTCTGAGCAGGTGGGGAACACTCATCATCAGGTTCGGCTGCCAAACACGGAGCTCACGGAATGCACATTTTTTTGTTGCCAAAAAAAAACCACCGGTTCGATGTGATAATTTTGGCACTTCCCACAAGTTAAAGACTTTCGGGGAAAAAGGCCTGTGATTTCTTAATTTCTTCGCGAATCACTGGGAAATCCGCATGCAATGTTGTCGAAACAATACTCGTCTCTACACACTCTCAACCAAGTAACAGTTTCAAAAAAAAGTAAGCGGTTGCATCAACACAAATTAGGGGAAATGTTAAATTAAGTTATGATTAATTTCTGATTTTCTATATTGCCATTTATTTTCTAAGCGATAGAAAATAATATTTGCCGGTTTGCCTTATGGTTATGACTCTATAATAGCAGCATTGCAATCCCCTAACTGACAGCATGGGAACAAATAATGCGCATTCGTGCAGATGTAATTAGCCGTGTTTTTAAATGTGTGGGTTGATCAGTTATGCACAGAGCTAGCTTTCACTTTCCTCTCATGCTGTAATACCTCGTCAATTCTCATTAGGAGCCTAAGCACAATTTATCGCGTTCGGAGGCGTGTGTCATGCATATCGCGGTCCTCATTTGTCCTCTATTATTACCGCTGCCAAACACATTCTATCTGCATTTTAACTTGCTGACTATGACAAAGGTTACCTTAGTTCCTTTCCCGTTCCGGTTTTCAGAAACTATTACGGGAATTAAGCCTCGTTAGAGGAGGGAAGTGTTAATTGTCCTCACGAACTGGCCTTAATTAATTAATGGCCGACTTTTCCTCCGGCTTCAAATTTCCAGATGGTGAAACCCGACCGGAGAAAGTCGAGGCTTTGGAAGCCAGGGGGGTGAAAAATCACCGTCGGCTCAATTGGGCAGCAATTCACCTGGAATCATACAATCAGCCGAATATGATCATAAAATATGCCTAAAGGATGCAGGCACACATGTCTGGAGGCCAATTAATGTCACAATAGGGGGTCATTCCATTGCAGAGATGACCTCTAAGTGATGTATGGCCGTCGAGCAGATTGCGCCAGATACATGGAATTCGAGGTTACTTTTTTAAAAAAATTCCGGGTCAGCTGGCAGTTTAAGTGACTTATGTGCTTCTGATGGATCTGACCTTGCCGTTGGGTAAACAATGCGTGTGCGTAGGACAAATGTTGCAGTCTCTTCTCGTCCGGTTTATATAGGCCAAAGCAAGGAATCAATCCCAGGCTTTTGATATCATCCTAGCTTTGACGCGGATACAATAATGTGCTGACATAGCCACGAATCAGGCAGCTGATCATGCGCAGATCATCGCCTCCCCTGTGATTTAAACCTTTTGTTGGGTCCTGGGACCAGTCGGAATGCAGCCTTAGTTGCCGATTGCATAGGTTTTTTTCCCCCTGCATATACCCCCGTCAACTCCTGACAAGTGTGCAAACATTATGGACAACCCACCATTACTCAGTGGCCGGAAATAGATGTGTAGCATCGATTTCGACTGTCCATTTGCCTTTTTTGAGGACATTCGCCCAGGAAGCTTTCGCTGGGGGATCTATTTTTCTTCTTTACGAGGATATCTTGACAGGTTTGCAACCCTCGGGTTTTCTTCAATGACTAGAGCGCATGCAAGGTGTGTGTTTAGAGTAGTGAGGAGGTTTGTACTAGAGCGAGTGTGAGTGTGTGTGAGAGGTGACCAGACACTAGATCGGACACCTAACCGGCGTCCAGGTCCCCCCACGGCCCGGCGGAGTCTAAGGCGCGGGCTCCTCTGCGCCGGCAGGGCGAAACCGGCGGCAGACCCGGCGGCGACGACTCCTCTTCAGCGTCGTCAGCGTCATCGCCGTCGTCGTCGTCGTCCACCAGAGCAGCCGCAGCCGACTCGGAGCAGCCTGGCTCGTCAGGCAGCCGGCCTTCGTCCATGCTGTTCAGCGAGGACGGCTTCGTCCGGTTCCGCACCTCGGCCGACCCCGAGCAGCCTGTGGACCAGGTGCTGGACCAGTGCTCCTCCTTCTCCTCATCCTCTTCGTCCAACAACCACAGCAGCAGCAGCACCAACAGCAGCCATCGAGGTGGTCGTCGACCGCACTCCAGGACGGCCCAGCAGCAACACCAGGGCGATCCGCCCCCGGGCCACCAGCCCACTACCAGCGCCGGGGGCACACTGGTGCGGTCCAGCCTCAGGAGCTTACCAGCAAGGCCTTCGCCCAAGCAGGTGGGGACCACGCTCACACACAATTTGCCTCCTCACTACTCTGTTCACACACCCGCTTTTTTCCCCCCCTCACTAAACCCAAAAACAAGTGTAATCATCACCTGCTCCCCCCGAAAAAAAAAAAAGCGGGTGTGTGAACACACACATGTAACTCTGCAGAATGAAATCGATGTCTGGAGAACGGGCGACAGCTTCTGGCTCATTTTTCCGGAGCTTTCGTCTTGATTGTCTTTCCCCCTTCTAATATATTGTTTGCAGTTCGGCGCTGTCGTGGGCGCGTGTAAATAATAGCACCCTGCAAAACCCCGGGACGAGATTAAAGATGGCAGAAACAATCTAGCTTCCTCGGCTGCCGGAGCCTTATCGATGGAAAGGGAAGAAGGGGAGGCAGATAAAATGAAAAGGGCTGCTCTCCGATTGAGGAAATTAGGCCTCGGGAGTTAAGAACTAATGAAGGAATCTCGCAGGCTGGCTTTCTGGAGGGCCTCGGATGTCAAGTTGTAGTAATTGGAGGGGGACTCGGATTACATAACTCAGACAGGAGGCAGCTAACTGGCAAAATGGGTCTGGGGAGAAAACTCTGTTGTATTACACTGCTTACTATGTATTTGGCGTGTGTCCAATCGGCACGTTTTTGGCACTTGCGCTAGGACACAATAATTTGCAACCAGACCCCGGTGTGGTGTATAAACCTCTTCTCTCTCTCTCTTCCCCCCAACTGCAACCACTCCTAAGCTCCACTTTGCCGCCTCGGCACATCGCATTCTAGGCTTTAAACCCCTGTGAAGGAACCAAGGCGGAGCTTTATTATCCCACCGTTTGGGCCAAATTTATGGCCCGGCCTGCATGTAATGTGGACTTGTTGAAAGTTTATAATTACGCCCCGGGTTGGCGATTAAACCATAGTAGGTGGGGGGAGGATGGTGGTAAATCTTGCGAATCTTGAATTTTCACACATTTTTTTTTCCACAGATGAGCGAAGGACGAAGTCGTCGTGGGCTGTACAGCCTGGAAGGGACCGACACTAGCTCCGGAGACGCCCTGAGTTGCTGCCCAGCCGGTACGACCAGGGGCGGCCAGCAGCAGGGTCCGATGGCCAAGTACGCCAGCACGTGCAGCTCCGAGAGTGCAGCCAACAGTTTCGACGTCCGGTTGTTCCCGTCGTCTGATTCGGGTCGCAGCTCCTTTCGTCCGCACAAACCGCCTGGTGAACCGCCTTGGAATGGGAGTAAAAGACGTACCGAGGAACGTGTGAAGGACCGGCGGCACCACCATCATCACCATCATCACCACCATCACCGCCAGTCCTCACCACCCGGATCACCAGAAGCGACATCCAAGTCCGACATGCAGATCGACTTCCTGACTGATCTGTCCAACGACCAGTTTTCTGATTCGGACGTGGCTGGCAGCTCGGTGGAGCCGTCCGGTTACGAAGACAATGCGGACGACGAGCAGGAGTCGGACGGAGGCGGCGGGAGACATCACGAGGAGAACGAGGATCGGGGCAGCAGAAGGGCGGTTCCGTCCGCCCCTGGGCTGAACCACTGCACGCAGCTGAACCTGAACCTGGCCGCTGCTTTCGGTTACCATCCGGGCAGCTGCGGGCTACCCACATCTCAGGACATCACCCCGGATTCGGCGGTGGTTGCAGACATAAGCGAGTGCGGGTCAAAAAACGAGGGAGGGGGCGGGGGGGAGGGGAACACCCTCCCGCCCCGCCTGCAGCTTCTGGGTGGTAAGCCCGTGGTCAACGGAGGAGGCAACCCGGTAACGGACATACTCCGGATCAGCACCTCTTCATTGAACGAGGTGCTGAGCGTCAGCGCAAAAGGGCTTCTGAGCAAGCTGAGAGGCAGCAACTTCTCGCTGAACGGAACCAACACGCACTACGGGTACAGTCCGCTGGGAAGCGAAGACGTGCTGACCCAGCAGCACCGGGCCAACAGCGCCACGCAGGTCACCGACTTGGACTTTGGCAGCCTGGTCCACCCGCCCATCCGACCATCCAAGCTGGACCTGGATCTGGACGGGAAATCGCAGCTCAGACCTCTTCTGGTCCACACCGGTCCGGCCATGTACCCGCACCGGCACGCTGCCCACTCGTCCTGTCCGTTCGTGGACGATGCCACCCAGACCGACTTCTGTGATATCTTCAGCGAGGGCTGCTACGGTCACCACCACCACCATCACCACAGGAGGAACCACAGGCACCTGCCACATCTGAACGACCTCTCGATTGAAACGTGCTCCAGGAGGACCAGCGACTTGAACATACGTCCGCACACAGCACATTTCTACAATGTGTGCGGTACCGAGGTGCAGCAGGCGATCAGGAACAAGGAGAAGGACATTGGCGAGATTCAACACCCGCATTTCACGTCTGAGGAGGAGAGTGTTGTGTAAAAAAAATGGTGCCCACCCAGAGTCACGTACTGTTGTAGTGTGTAGTGATACCCCCCAAGATTCCTTTTACTGTACCAAAACGGACAAAGCTGGAATCAATCACTTTCTTTTACTACAAGTTTTTTTTTCATCTTTCTCTCTCTCCAAAAAGGGAAGACTGATTTTTATTACGTGCTGCCCAAGTCAGCGCCCAAGTCTCGCTAATTATTACCGACGGACCTGTAGAGCAGGCGACGATGTTGTGTATAAAAAGTTATATATAAATATATGAAATACGCCGCGATGTGTCCATCTCTGTGGATCGTTCCTACGAGGCCGGACAACAATGGACAAGGAAAACGGCCAGCAAAAAAAATCCCTTCCTAACCCACCACCCCAAAAAAGTGTAGAGAGCATGTTCCTTTATCCCTTTCAAACGATATCATCCCTCCCATCCCCACTGTACACAAGAACGAAAGTTGTTGAAGCAAGTGGTCTGGTGTGCAATTTGTTCGTCTTTTGAGAGATAAAAAAAATTATCCCGTGCGTACGTTTTTTTTTCCTGTGCACTGGCGTGGGTGACTAGTCCTTTTTATTTAAATACATGTGCTGATGCTCATCAATAGTGCACTGTAGAAGAAGAATTTTAAAAAGGCGGTGCGCGTAATTGGAGGAGAGAAGCACAGGTGGAGTTTGTTTTACTTGTTTATACTTCTCTGTATCCTGGGGCTGTATACTGTACACGATTGTAATGTATTTTGCTGTAATAAAGCCTTACTTCATGTGAAAACAAGAAACTTGGGCTATTATCCAACTCGTAGTGTTCTTTGCAACAACGCTCTAATGAGCAAACAAGCACTATGGGGCAAATGTTAATATTTCAATGCGCTTGGAAAAGTTGGGGAAAGTTGATCTTCCATGAATTAAGCAGTCAAGCGGCAAAAGTCTGTAACTCACTATTAATAATCCGTTCCTGGAAAACTGTTTCAGGTCATGTTTGATTTTTTTTAAATGCCACAAGCAGGGTGCATTAAATGGTACTGTTTGCCTGCATGGGTCCGATTAGAATCGGACGTCCCGAAAACAAAATAATATTATTCATACACTTGCCACAGCACGCATTATTTTCAGGCGATTTCATGGGTACAGAACAGCATGAGCAACAAAACATTCCGTACGGTACTGCAGCGCTGTCCAGACTTCGGAAATCCCGTTCAAGGTAAGATGCAACTCGAGGCTTTTAAAATGGGTCTTACTGTAGATGACCACCTTAATTTTTATAGGAATGGCACGATGGCCATATTATGTTACAAAAGTTCCGTGCCGAATGCATTTTAAATTTAAATCATGGCCTGAAAAATCTAATACTAAATCCACAAAAGGGATGATGAAAACAATATTTTTACGTAAAGAAATCCAGTCAAAAAGAATTGGCAAGTGCACCCGGCATTCTAGGCGGTCACCCATCCAAGGACTACCCGGGCCCGACGTTCGGACGAGAACCGGTGTTTTCAACGTGGTATGACCCTTGGCAGTGTCCAGAGCAGATTGCATCCCTTTATGGCGAGGATCGCATGAGTAGAGCTTCGAGAGTTTCCAACCTACGGCAGCACCGCACAAACAGCCACTAGAGCATGGCAGGTGGCATCTTCCGGACTCACCCTGTACGAGAAGGCCATTTCCACTCTACATTTCTGTCGGCTTATCCTGGCTCTTCAAGGCAACCCTGCATGCCCATCTGGTAAGGTGGATGCCTGCGTGCCAGGATGAATTGACTGCATTACAGGACTTCACTTTTGTACTTTTAACTTCTGAACAAAATGATCATCTGATGAACTTGATTGCATTTTGCTCTTCGTATTCTATCTTGCACAGCAGATGATATAATAATGAACGAGACTTGACCTGTTGGCATGTTCTGAATTCCTTTGCAGAGGCTATATACATTGAATTATAGTTATTGTAGGCCCTACACCAACTGTTGATGCACCTTGATTTACGGTAAAGCAGCTGTAATCTCGTCGGGACACGAGACAGGAATGCTTGGCGCGCGGAGGCAACGTGCCGGTAAAGATTCTCTTTACTTTCCTGATGATTCCCTATACACGAATACTTTCTGTTTCAATGTGATATTATATGGCGACTTGGGAATCGTTTCAATTAATGGTATTGTAATTAGTAATCTGCCATTACGACAACAAGAAAAACAAAGTGAACGTCAAAATTAACGACTAATTAACATGAGTCATTGACTGATACCAACTGATACCTAACACGAACTTTTCTGTTGTCAGATAAATGCGGTACATAAACACAGTATATTGTAGGGACGGCAGTCCCTATAGCAAGACCAAACAACCTCAAACAACAATATAAATTTTTCCGCGTTTTTCTACTCCGCCAGAATTTTGCCAAAGCATAACTCAAAAACCCTTAGAGATAAAGGTTTCAGTTTGAACACGGCGTGACGAACGATCCTTTTCCTGTCATGTTATAGCGAATTCCGTCGTACAACGCCAGAAAATGAGAAATAAAATTTTTATCGGTATCTAAAACATATTTCAAGACCTATGTCTGGATGTCTGTCACCTAAACAGATCCATACGGAGGCCTCCACATATGCCCCAGGGGTATCACCGGGGGTAGTTTTTTACCGGGAAGGTTCTTAGCGCATTGGAATTGACCTCCGAGGTCATCCTTGGCCACAGGAGGCGAAAAGGACTTTGGAACACTCTTCTAACAATGAGCAATTGGCTGTAAACAACACCTGTCTTGGGTTACCCGGCCAACCACTAAATGCACAAGTCCACGAATCGCCCCCTCCCCACTGCCCCCCCCCTCCTGTCCCATGCACCCACCCTCCCACTCCCCCCCCCNTATTTCATTCTATTACAAACACAACAAATAAAACACGTTCCCACGGCAACGACGTTCCGTCGCGGTCTACAAGCAGTTCCATAATCTACACGGGCGCATTAGCAAAAAAAAAACAAAGTAACAATGAAGCCCTTTGCGACGACCTAAACAAACTCGCTTATGAATGGGCAACATATGGGGCATCGACATGTCCACGCTTCTGCGGCCGTAGTACGGCGCAAAAATGGTGCAATTGACACAGAAATTACACCAAAGAATAGGACATGATCTGGCGCAGGGCACCTTCGTCGTCATTTTACCATTTTCGGCCTAGAAGTGACCTTTGGAGTTGAAGTGAAAGGAAAATGGCGTTCCCCAAAAGCCCATTTGAATAACATGGCGGCAGGAAACGCGACACAGTCGGGAACGCCTCTGCGCCCGTATGTCCACAATTTTAATGCAATCATATCGAGTATGGTACCATATAGTAAAGGCCAAACCTTTACGCAGGGCACCTTCTTCGTGATTTTTCCGATTAACGGTGCGTTTCGCCACAAAAATATAAAATTCCCTCAAAAATGCACCTACCTTAACCTTAACGTGGTGGTGGGCCTTGAGTTCTCCAGCGACCCCACAGCTGCCTGCTGGCACAGTCATCCAGGCCAGATTGGCCATTTTGGGGTTGGGGAATGACTAAGAGAGGTGCCGGTCTTTCAATGCTATTCTACATTTACTGCACAACCTTCAATTTTTCATTATAAACTTTTGCTGGATTTTTAAGGCGTATTGTGTACTCTCTTACAATCTGACATCCGCAGTTTGGTGTTTGGACTTCATGCAAATGCAATATGCTTCATGTAACAGGTATGACAACATTGTATAGCCATAATTATTTCAAAGGTTACTACCAAATCAATGACTTACACCTACATGGAAAAGTATTTCATAACCCGAGCAACGCCGGGCATCCTGCTAGTTCTCTATAAATTTTTCATATCTTAGCAACAATTAAATTCAAAAATTGTTCTTAGCAACAATTAAATATTTGTCGCGGATTCCCAGCAATTCTACTGCTATGATGCAATTATTCACAACGGCCAAACATCACATTCGGGTATTACACCGCCATTATCGAAGAAGCAGATCAACGGCTACATCTGAAATGACTCGTTAGTTGAGCCAGAGGGTGACCCCCCGAAAAAAACTTTAGACATGCGTTTTGAGCGCCATATCTGTCTCTATAAAGTGAGTGATGGCCAATAGTTTCACATCTACTGTATCTGTAGTTCTCTTCCTCAGATGCAGTAATGGCAAAAAAAAGAGGAACGCTCGAAGGAATATTGCAGCACCATCATCACCGTCATACTTAGCAGAATCTACATCTATGTGATATTATGCAGATTAACTTTTTTTTCATATAATGCGTCGTGTGCCCATATCTGTGGATCGGAAAATACAAAAACAAGCTTGCTAATAAAGAACCTTAATTATCCTCAATAAATGCTTCCTTGTTGATATTCCAGGTAATTACGGTGTGCAGAGGGAGGTTGCCCAGTTCTTCAGGGAGGCTAGTACAGTAGTATATTATTAAGGAAATTTAGAATCAAAAAGTCTTCAATTTTATAGCATACTAGCAGCGGTACCCGTTCTTCACACGGGGAAAAAATAGCGTGGATAATTACACCGAAAACTTCTTAGATCTCAAGCAATATTAAATGCAAAACTGCTCATTCCCTTGCCTGTGTAGGCACTGGAAGGGTGTAAAAATTCTGGTTTGTTTGCGTAATAAAGAGCCACGCAACTATGGCTATGTGGTTATCAGAATACAAAAAGGTGGGACAGATGGAGAGAGAAACAAAGAGGAAAAAGAAGAGAGGAAAGACTGGCATCTCTCTTACTCTCGAAGTGTCCCTCGAAGTTCAAGGTGAAATATTTTTTTTTCGGGTTCCTTATCAGCTGGAAGGAAAACACCCTTCTGGAGAAATCCTCGATCTCAAGCGTTTTCGAGATACAGGGGTCAAAAGGTCAAGAATGGACCACTTTATGAAGGCCCTGAGGAAGCT
>KZ537964.1:0-33350 GCA_000934665.2 Catajapyx aquilonaris
GGCGCAGTGTTCGAATCTTCGTCCCTGGCATAAAATGATTTGGGGAAGTGGGTGGGTGGGGTGGGTGGGGTGGGCCTCGGGGCCTGTAAATGAGTCTGGAGGAGACAAGTCTGCTGCAATTTGGTGGACACGGGGCCCGAAAGGGGCAATTTCCATCTGTGAAGTCTGACACTCACAATGTAATTAGAGTTGGGAAATGCCTGCCTGTAGTTGACCCCAAAGTGGGGATGNGGGGTTGTCCAGATTGGAAAACTGGGTGGGGTCGGGTGGGAGAGAATTACTAGTGGGAGGAGGGAGGCTGGTTCCTTAATTTGTTTTATCTAGATTTTTGCCCGGGTGGTAATTAATTCTTGATTAGTCGATTTGTAGTGAGAATGTCCAGTGGTCATCATGGCGGTGTGTATGCAAATGACTTTCATTTGGTGGACTGCAGCTTCCAGAAACTGCTTTTATTCATTTCAGTTATAATATTTATTCAGTTTAGTTATAATATTTCATTTCCTTATTTGTAACATTCATTTTAGCTATAATATTTTATTCTTTCAATTATTATTTATAATATACAGCATTACATTACATCATACTGCATATCAATATTTATCATATTATTTATTAGAATATTATTCTACTTATTGCCATAGTGTATTTTTTTATTTATTATAATATTTATTACCATATTTATTAACTAGTTGTTAAAATAGCTATTTCAATATTAATTAGAATGTTAATATATTATTTACTAGCATATATATACAGGGTGTTCCACGCACACAAGTTCGTGGGTCACTTTACTCATCGCTAATATTGCTCGAAGTTGTTATTTTTTGAGCTTGTTGTGACCCTAAACAGTTAACCCATTACTCCCAGGTGGCCGAATATAGCAGTTGATATAGATTATATAATATGGCAAATATTATTAGTGGTGGCACAACAAGCGACCAAAAATAACCACTTCGGGCAATATTAGTGATAAGAAAAGTGACTTACGAACTTGGAAGACACTTTATAATATATAACTAATTATAACATAATAAATTTCCGCTTTTCACCCGACATGCCGGGGCAGAATTGCACTCCCTACTCTGCCCAGAGCCAGGAGAAAAGGTATGGTGTATTTCACAAAGTCAGAAATGACTAAAAATTACAGCGCCCTCCCTTCGGAGCCTCCCCTTCCCCTCTAAGAGGGGTATTAAAATATAACATAATAAATGGAATAATTCCTGCATATATTAATATTTTAATGGGTATATTTATCAACGCTGTATAGTGTATATTCTGATATTTTTCGATCAGACGAGTAGATCCCGAGTCGGAGTCTACCAGACTGTTGTTGACATCAGCAGTGTTGCCAACCCAGACGGCCCTTATTCCAAGGGCACAAAACCAAGCCATCAAACGCCCCCCTCCAGCAGCGAGGCCTACCACGGAATTCTCATCGCACCTAGCGCCGGCCTGCAATTAATTTTGATGACAATGGCTGCCGTGGCAGGGGTGACGGTTGGGCAGGGGGGGAGTTTTAGGCCACCTTCCTCTCACGCAAGTTGAACGTTTTATTGACATTTCCATCCATCACCGCCGCGGAAAAACGCACATTTATGACCAGTGCTTTGATTGCTATAACCCTTAATCATGGTTTATAGGCGGGCGGCGGGTGATTATAGCAGTACGCCAGCCATTCAATACCGGCCATAATGGAAATAGCGGCCCAGGGAATGGATTCGCTCAACGGCCTCGCCGCCATGAAATATGGAAACGGGGGAGGGGGGGGGNGGATGATGAATGAGCCTGTCTAATTATTCCTCCCCTGCCACCCACCACGGTCTCTTCCTTTCTTCCTTTTGGGCCTGCCCGCCTACCTCCCCACCACCCCCTCTAGGCAAAATAAGCTATAATTTACATACTCAGGGGGGGCGACGGAGGCATGAATGTCATGCTGAGCCGGTGCCAATGCTGGCCCGGTGAATATTATGCAGATGATTTTTGTCACCCGGTTGTCGGAATGGCGTCTGGGAACCAAAAATGGGCGCCAAAGTGGGATTCCAAGGAGGGTGGACTTGGGCTGGTCCTAAAGTTGGTTGGATCAAGCAGAAAGATATCGTTGACAACATTGAGGACAAACACAACCTACAAATTACAAAGTTACGTTGGATCAAGCAGAAAGATATAGTTTTATCGAAAGTGTGAGGGTGGCCTGATGCAGTCCTAAATAGTGAGCCAGCAAGCCTGGATTTTCTGCCAGCATATAAGCAAGGTCAAATCTTTGCCTTCGCTCTAGGTTTATTATACTTGGTGGATTTCACTTATATGTTACTCTCCAAATTATTTTATAGGCATATAAAGTACGTGATTGTCACATGTGATATGTCATATTGCGAAACTGCAACTGCCTGCTATCTACTTATTTTTATATGGGAGTCCATATAACAGAGCAGATGTCGTATAACAATTGGATTATTAGGTAGTACATTGTCTCATTATATGACGACCATATGTGGTGTACAGGAAGGTCTGCAAAAGATTCATGGTTTTATAACTAGAATGCACTAGAATGATATCGCAGGAGCAAAATAACATAACTGCAATTTTGTGTTTTAGTGGGCTACGGTGGCGTAAAATTAGATATTGATGACGCTATTCGGGCCGAGCATGATTTGTTTAATCGCCCACCATAATTATCTCATAAATTAATTAGTTTACAATTTAATTACGCAGATAACAGTCTCAATTGTCGATTTTATAAACCTGCTGCTGATTTTGCCAATTGCGCCAGGTGGGCTGGCTCTCAACTTGGCAACACTGGATGAAACTACATCGCATTCTGCAAATTTATTTATTTATTTATTTTCTCCGTGATCATACCTTGGTTCTTACACGTTAGTAGGGGTACATTAATTTACACACTTTTTAAATCTAAACAATACGGTTAATGAGAAAAACCCTCGCTAAGCTCCCATGTTTATAATCTTTATATGGCGCAGGCGCGCATGCGCCATAGAAAAAATGCGAGCTTATAGCGAGGGGAAAAACTAGTTTTTCTAGTAATAAATTGAAAGTAGTCATAATTATATCCAAGATCCAATATTTTCCACTAAACTTCTCTCTTGTTGAAATATTTCGCCCCACTTTTGAGTCGAAAATTGTCACTCAAATTTTCAGAGTGCATAAAACACATTGCTGAAACATGCCATAAAACCTTCCGTCCAAAAAATGGCAGCAATAAGGCTCCGGGTATGACGTACAGCCCAGGCGTGAAGACATTTTCAAGCAATTAGTTCCCCAGAAAATTCTTCAGAAGTTGGACGCATGTGAGGGGTCACTTTCACCCCCCCCCCCCCCCCCATACTTTAACGACCTGGGGCTGGGGGTCAGCGTGACATTTCCCCATAAAAACGTGTCACATGTCAACTCAGGCCTCCGGAGAATGAGTCGTGTCGACGCGGCGAATGCACCGTGGATGTAATTAAAAGTGCAATAAAACAAGAAGGGCCTCCCCTTTCATTGTTGTAGCTCACCTTAATGAGATCTCCATTCTGTCTAGCATGACATGCGCCGCAAGGAAGGGAGCGATAAGTGTCCATGCGCAAATACTCAACCTAATGCCAATAAAACAAGGGTTGCAAATCTCTAACCGGACAGTTATACGGGAGCATAAATTTCGACCGGCCTGAGCAATAAAAGCCTCATTATCGAAATGTTTCCGTGATTCCGGCCCCAGTGGTTTTAACTGCTACTAGGATTTTCTGACAACCTTCGAACAAGTTTTGTGCACCTTATGAGGTGGTTTCGTAAGCCTGTGGAATTTTGTGCGAATTTTTTCGGTCGTTAGATGTCCGGCCGGTTTGATCATGGCGCTCTGTGGATGTGTGACGTCATGCAGTGGCGCGCTGTGGCTGTGTGACGTCAGCCACTGGCTCGCTGTGGATGTGTGACGTCAACCACTGGCGCGCTGTGGATGTGTGACGTCAGCCACTGGCGCGCTGTGGATGTGTGACGTCACTCACTGGTGTTCTCGGACGTTTGTGTGGTTGTTGGAGGCAGGTGGCATTACTTTGCACATTTTGGGGGTACCAAAAGGTCCCCTGAGGAGAACCTAGCGTCGCCTGTCTTTTGGCTATTGTGAGTCAGCTGATTCGACATGGGTTGGTGTGAAAAGGTGCCGCTCCTTGGGCCCCCTCCAGGAGTGAAAAGCATCCAAAAGACACCCCTCTGGATACGTCTCAGTGTGTTTTTAGCACTTCTTGCAAATGGCCCTCAGGATACTCCATGGGGGTGGGTATACAACGTAGATTTATGACCGGTATTATAGTCAGACGATGTGTGACATGGGTGATGCATGACATGGGCAGCGGATGACATTCATAAATGGACGTTGGCAGTGTGTGACATAGTGCCACACTTTTTGAATGCATGTGTGAGAGGAAAAAAATTTGCAATGGAAGCAAAATTATTGGAGGGAAAATATAAATTACAGGGTGCTTTTGGACATAAATCATTTCGAAAGTACCGGTTGCTCGTAATTATACTGTACAGGAAAAAAGCTAAAGGTTCTTTGTGGCCCCCTACTTCCACGCTGTTGTAAATCATTTTGAGAAGCACTTTAAGAAGATGGAAATTTCCGCAGAAAAATCTAGGTGTGAAATGGTGACACCCATCATATTATGTGTGGCTAAACACGCTATTGTTGGTAGCATTTAAAATAACTAATATAATAATAAATTTATTCATTTTAGCTATGGAAGATAACGTCTGGAAGCATCCATGCAAAGCAAATTTGGGTCGAGTTTAGCACATCCTTTTTGTCTGTCCACATAAATCAAGGTTAGAGCCCAGGGACAGGTCAATTTCTAATAACAATAACTCCTCTGGTCTCTCATGACAAGCGTGGAAGCTGAGGGGGTATGGCGGGGTAGGGCTTGGAAAAAATATTGGGGGCATCCTTTTCAGTGGCTTTTTTTCCTATGCTCCCCATCCATCTTCCCCATTTCCACGGCTGGCAAAAGGGGAAGTCGTGTCGCTTTATATCCACACAGCACCGCCATGTTACAACACCCACTGCCCCCTTCGTGGCTTTCATGTCAGGCAAGCCCTGCCGCGGATGTGTTTCGCTGGGGGTCGTCAAAAGTACTTCAAGTCAACTGACAACGGCGGTTGCTGCACCACACAAAGAGAGAGCCAAAGAGCTACTGGATACAAAAAGTTGTATGGGGGATATTCATTGTGGTGTTTGGATATAGAAGATGTCACGTGGATAGTGACAGAATTTGATGGATTGGGACAAATATGGGCCAAGTGGGAGTGTGAAATCACATTGAGATTACCAATGAATAATTCAGAAAATATTTACCTGTACAATTTTGTAGAAAAAATAGAACAAATTGAATCACTAGAGCATTTGCAATGCCAGAACTTGATTACGTATATACGTAATTGCGTAAGGTATGACGATTATGCCATCATTAGAATTAGGGAAGTTAAGGTAATTAGAGTCTCATAGTGATTTTTGAAAGATTACGATCATATGATTATACAATGTGGATAGTGTAATCTTTAGTACGATTTAAAACCATAATTTCTCCTAATAAGTTCCATGTGATGTTTTTCTTCCTACATTCTGTTTTAGTTCAGTGCGTTTTACTTCAGAAACTTCCACACTCTTACGCACAACCTTGAATCTTGTTACAAGGTCTACTGTATCTCCTGAATCTCAGGGATTTCATATTTTCATCTTTCTTATCCCATAAAAATTCCTTAATACAAATCTCAAAAATTACTACTCCTGTTGCAAGTTTGTAGACTAGTCTTGCAAAGACTAGATGATGTAGCAATCCAGAATCTACAATTACACATTTTTACACAATTCACTGTAATACTGTATTTAACTCAAAGAGGCTGAATCTTGTCGTATCAAAATGAGTTATGTATGTTACGCTCTGGAGGTTGCGATTACTGAAATAATAGCGCGAATAAATGAAGTTGGTAGCACTCTTGCCGCATATTCATGCTGGCTTCCCCGGTGTTGTTTCTCATAACTTCAGTACAAATTGCAATTAATATAAAATACCTGCAGTTTCAACAATATAATGTTATAAAACGTGTTGTTTGTTATTTACCATATTCCGTTCGAAGAGGGGTGGGTCGTTTTAGTCCTAATTGTAAAATATATCGCCCCGAGAGTGTCAAGGCCTGTCTTTTGACTTACCCTGTACCGCTATACGTACGTGCCAACATGGCGGCGATTTGGGCCTAAGGGGATGAGTCCAAAGATGGAAGGCCCTATGCCCAAATGAGAGTAAGGCGGCTCGATTGATCTCAACTTGGGCCTATTAGCCGGTGAGACATTTATGACAGCGAGGGTATGCCCTCTTCCACCCTTCTCCTTTATGAAACCTTTATATAGTTTATAGGGCTTCGATGGGGCTCTAGGGGGAAGAGGTTCTCCCTTCCTATACCGCCATATTCCCCTCAGGAGTCAGCTTTCTCTTAGCAGGCGGGCCAGGCTTTTATTGGAGGCCTATGATCCATCCCGTTTTATAGATGCTGACTAGGGGCCATGTTTGACCCCAGGCTTCCCATGAGGAGGAGAGAAAATGGGGGGGCCCTACAGACTGTCTGAGATACATATGCAAGGCAGACTTGAGCAACACTGAGTAAAATACAGACATATATGCACCATGTGTAAATCTACATACTAACATATTCGACCCACTGTGTAAAAGCATATCCCTTCCAGCAGTCACTCAGTTCTGCATGTGCGAGAGTGACATATCTATATCTCTATATGTCTAAAACTCCAACCTTTCCTCCCCCCCCCCCTTCCCACCCCCCGAGCAACAAAAATGAAAAACGCTTTTCATTTTGAACCCGACGGAAGAACTTGACAACTTATAGACATTTTAACGCCCCGTCTAGTTCCCCGGACATGTATTACAGACTATACCGACACGTTGGATATATTGAGTACAGGATGGCCTCAGGTTTCCCCATCTTATGATCCAGGGGACACATAATCGATACCCCTCGCTATTCCTTATCGACAGGTATATTTTCGGTCTGGTGCCAAAATCCGTTAATTGCGTGTTGGCTCAAAAAGCTAACCACATCTTGACCGTTACAGCTCAATATGACTCATGTCCTTAGTTGCCTCAACCCTCTTGAAGAGACAGTAGTATCAGAGCAGAAATTGGAATAATATAAACTATAATGCAGATTTTTATAGACAAATTACGGTATCCGTACGGCTATAAAAATTATCGATATTATCTATCATTTATTGTTACTGTTATTTTGATATGAACATCGATATTATGCTATTGGTAGACCCTATCGATATTATCTTATATTGGTGTCGATATCATGTGATATTCCTATCGATTTTATTTATAAATTATTACCGATATTTTATAGAAAGCCTCTCATAGAGCATCTGGAGACTATAATAGCTTCTACTACAGTATAGAATATAGAATGTTGAGAATATGGAGTTGATCATAGAGAGAGCAGACTTTCTGTCCCCTATAGAAGGGGTGGAAAAGTCTCTAATATCAATGTCGTCCAAGCATAAAATCATTCCTCCCCGCTTCCCCCAGCATGCCAACCCCCTTCCCCCCTCCTCATTTTTTTTCACCCTAGTGCATAGACGATATACGGTAGTCCGGAAAATGAATGATGCCCAGCAGTGACGCCCCTCGGCCATTACTGTCGCGCGAACAAAGCGCCACATTTCACCTCATTGTTCCACTCTGACGTCCATTTATCATCGTCATTGTTCCTAGTGTTAAATAGGCCTTCACGGGTCTCATCCCTGCAATATGCGGCAGGAACTATTATTTAGTACTTCCCCTTTTACATAATGCACGGGGAATCGTGGGAATTTTCCATTCCACTCCCCACCCCACCCCTATATAGGGGTGACCAGAATTTCAAACTTCCCCCCCCTTCACAATTCTAGAAAAATGGTTATTTTTGTGCGCATGCGCGGGATTGTAAATGCCTCGGAAATAAGGCATAATTAGACGGCGCGGCGGTGGCGGTCCGAATTGTAACAATGGAAAACGGTAGTTAGGCTGTGGGGAAGATGGACGGGCGGAAAGTAGATTGGCAGAAGAGCGACAGGATGTGGGAATGGGATCTGACAAGTGAGCGGTGCGGAATAAACGAGATGGGATGAAGACAGAATTGTAACTTTCTAACATTACGCTGCCGGTAATGATAAGAAGGGCACTTACTTCCTGCTAAAGCACTTAGTGTTGTCGGATGTCTTACGCAGTCATGAGCAAAGTATCCGAGTTATCCTCTAAAGCCTGTGGCATCTTGATCCGGACCAAACATGGCGGCGCCCATGTGATATAGGCATCATAACGCACCCCCTTTTTATTAAGGAAAGCGGAAGTAGGCGCGGAAGTTACCACGCTAACCAGTTACACAATGAATGACGATGATTATGATTTTACTACTACTACTACTACTACTACTACTACTACTACTACTACTACTACTACTACTCGCTGCTGCTGCTGCTACTACTACTACAGTTGAATCCCGATATAACAGCCTTGGCTATAACATCCCGCCATACTTCCATATGGTTTGTGTATTCGGTTATAACAGACTTGTTTCCGGGGTCCTTTCAAGATTGCTATATCCGAATTCAACTGCTGCATTTTAATGAACTTGCAACCAGTTCACTTCGATATTGTAGTAACTTTCGTCCATAGTTATTCTGCAATCTTGCCCATGTAGGCTTACTGTACGGTATAGCACCTAGTAATAAATAACCGTAATAGAACTTACGGTACACTATAATAGAAGGACGATAATAGTAGGCTAATAGTTGGCTAAACGGCAACAAAAAAATCAGACCTACCGTACATGATCTGTTTTAAATACGTGTATATTATTATCTGACTAACTGAGGCACACTGTTGATCATACGATCCTAATGAGCCTGCTAGATATATTGCTATTGGCTGATTTGCCCCACACTAGTACCGCAGTTATCTCCCAAATGTATGTGACGATTTCCTGATATCCACATAAATCTAGAGCTTACATATGGACAGTTATAGGCACCTAGCAGCTAATGTAACATTACTATCGCAAAAAAAAGGCGGAGCAGTATGCAATGGTAATATAACCGAGACTATAAATTGGGGGGCGCCCCCTGGTCCTGAGGCGTGAAACCCCCATGAAGTAGATCCAAAATGGCCGGTTACGTAAACCGGAGAAACAATTCTTAATTTCCTGCCGCATTACCCTGACGGTTAGCGGATCCTCTGGGCGTCCACGCCAATGAATTTATCGGTAACCCATCGTTGGCTGGGGATTGCGTCGCACCAATATTTTCATTATTACGTGAGCCACCTAGGGGAGATGCAAAATAAGAGGGTGGCCATATTGGCACCACCACCTCTCTCTTTTCTCTCTTTTTTTTAAAACCCCCCACCTCAATGGCGCCGGGTACAGGCGAACAAAAGCAGTACCCTTGGCAGGCTAATGACGGCGGTTCGTCATCCGCCTCAATAGTACGCCCTGTCAAACCGTAGCCCCCGGTTCATCCTTTGCGGTTCCGCCCAAGAGGAGAAGAAAGCCTGACGGGGATTGCCGCCGCCGCCTGTCCGGAACCCAAACCCACCACCACCCGAGGAGAATCGTACCAGATTTTGACTGAAATGCTTCTTTTCGGCAAGGATTGACCCCTGCTGTTACCTGATGGAACACCGAAGTCGCCATTTTGATGCAAGTCAGACGTCACCGGCGGCCATTTTGAATAACGTGTGATGTCAGATGTTTGATTTAAAAAGTTAACAACGAAACTACATATAATGCTAAAATAATACTCGAAATAATATTTATATCATGTAAATGTCCGGGTTCCGGCTACACCTTAGTGGGACGCCATTTTGGATTCAAATTGATATGGCTGAGAGAGCGCGAAAATTCTCCGCTCCAAAAATCCCAACCTGCATTTTTGATTCCCTAGTGGTGTCCACCAGATCCGGAAGCACGGAACTCGGGTATAATTGGTGGGCAGAGCATGTCACCTACGATTATACATCTGCAGAGCAAGGTTCTCCCCACAGCACACAGCCATGGAAAATTTTACCTCCCCTACACACTCTCTCTGTAGAGTACACCTCTCCATCTCCCCCCCTCTCTACCACCATCCCCCCCTCTCTTCCCTCCTCGCCTCACGTAATTGTCGCCGCGATTTTACACCTCGGTGTCAAAGGCTGCGAAAGGCAGCCGCGTCATCCGTTATTCTGACAGGAGCGTGCAGAGCCCATGAAATGAAAGCCGCCAACGTCAATTTGTGGGGATTTGCCGCTTCTATAGCTCTGTCAGGTCGCGGAGGCCCCTGCTTGTTCAAGGGGTAGGAGAGGGGGAAGGGGGGGAAGGGGGGAAGGCTTTTCAGGTGAAGTCTCCATATATCATCACTATACTACTGTGTGAAGCATACCCTGGATCTAAACCCACCTTTGTTCCGGGTATGACCCTTGGAATCAAGATGGTTATAAATGTCGATATATCGATATACCATATTGCGATGTACCGATATGTCTACATACTGTATCGTGATGTATCGATATATCAACGGACCATATTGTGATACACCGATATATCGCAATATGTGTATACAGATTGCGACATACCTATCGTGATGTATCGATATATCAATGTGTATCAATATATCTGTATAAATACGATATGATAAATTGATACATCGTTACACCACGATATGTATGTCGATATATCGCAATATTGTATGGATACTATGACGACCCTGGGGCTGCCCCGGGGTCAACCCCGTGCTAGCTTTACCAAGAAAACACCTGGGTTCCATGGACACTGGTTTATTGGATCTTCCATGTTACCACCTTAGTACAGACTCTCTTGACTCACTCAACTATGGATACCAAATTCCCTCTCCCCTGGCCAGAGCCAGGGAAGCAGTGCGCATGGCTCGCCCACATCACATGACCTGTAGGGGACGGGTCCTCACAATACATTGACATACCTATCGTGATGTATCGATATTTGCGATTATACCGATATATTGATACACATTGCCATGTATCGATATTCATGTTGGGGTTCTCGTTCTCTTCACCCAATATCTGAGAGGACACATGGCACGTTCAAAGGCAGGAAGTAACGAGGGTCTTATCAACGTCGACGGGGATTAGGTGTCGATGACAAATCTCTCGCTTCCTGTATATCTTTCTTGTGTGGGTCTTAATCCTTCCATGTTGTCAACTTCGTGGGTGGTACATTACAGTGGAAGACTTCCGGGGTTGATGTTATTTCGGGCCCTGAGCCAGAGAGCGTCGTGTCGTATCACTAGGAAAAGGAGAGCTGAAAAAAAGTCGATCTTCTTGTCAGGCCTTGCTCCCGTCCATCCGATTTGACCCAAGGGTTGGGCAGGGGTCAACCAGGCGGTGGAAAAGATGTGGGAGCCCACTCGTTCAATTGTCAAGAACCCTCCCAAATCTCTAGTTTCTTGTCACGATCCCTTCAAAAAAATGGAGCAGCCTTTTTTGTCTATGTTCAAGGATTTATTGCGGACAACCAAGTGGTTCTGAAAGTAGTCGATAGATGGTAGTTAACTCAAAAATGGCCGCCTAGCTTTCAAAGTGAGTTTACTAATCCTATTCTAAAATCCTAGGATCATTACTGGATAAGTCGTGCCAAAGTTATGATCCTGGTCAAGTCAGGAAGAGGATTTTGGAACAGGATCTAGTAGTATATATATCTGGGAGGGGGAATGATCTAGCCCCCCCTCCTCCTCCTCTTCCAGGATTTCTCTCAGCACCTCCCTGCTCGAATTCGGCTTTTCTCACGCCCCGAGATTCGCAATCAATGGAGAGCCCGCTGACAGAGATTAATGGAAGCTGGTGAATGAAATCGCGGCACCGCCAAAGATACTCCTGGATTAAGCTAATTTAACGTGATAATGCCCTCCACTTCCACCGTATCCACTCCCCCCCCTTGCAGCCAATGAAGTAAGCAGACCAAGCAGAAACTTGATAGGTTTTTCTCTAGGTTTTTCCCGCCTAAAAGTGCTGTCCTGAAGATGCAACAGATGCGGCTTGAACACCCCCCTTTTCCTAGCATCAATCAAGGGGTGGGGGGTGAAGGGGTGGATAAAGCACTTCCAACCTCCTACCACTTACTCACGTAATCCATCCTAATCCATCATTTGCAACGGAGGTAACACCCTGGCAGCATTGGAAAATTTTTGGGGGGGTGATGAGAGGAGGGTGATTAGAATCGGAGTGTCATGACGGGACGGTGCATACGGTTAGGGACTTTCAAAATTTGGGTGGGTGTGATAGGGATGTGGACTCAAAATGGCGGAACATGTGTTAGTCATGTGTGGAAAAAAAGGGAAGTGCAAGGGATGATTGAGCTAGTTTTGCTCGTACTGAGACTCCTTAGACTGTCTATAATATTTTTAAATGGTTGTGTCCAACTTCAGAGGTTTCACTGTAAACCTGAAGAGATACTACCTGTGAAGTTGGACATATGTTTACGAGGCATACAAATTTACAAAATGCTTAAAACCAAAAATAACGCAATGAAAAAATAATAGTGTCCAATATAGGCATGTGTCCGACTGGTCCAACTAACAAAATAAAATAAAAATATTTTAAGAGGTATGCAAATTTACAAATGTTTAAATGAATGCGGTAATAAATTTTAAACGCCATATATAAATTAATGGAAAAATAGAGTGTCCAACATAGGGATGTGTCCAATTTCATAGGTTTCTCTGTTTTCTGGGACACCTGTGAAGTTGGACCCCCCCTATGTTGGACACTATTTTTCCATTATTTATGGTTAAAAATTGATTCATTTAATCAGTTGTAAATTTGTATATCTCGTAAAATAAAAATTTGCCTTTTATTGTGTCATTTGGTTAACTTCCATAGTTATTTTGCTAGTGGTTTTTCTAAGTTAATTATATTATTGTAATTTTCATAGTTTAAGTTATTTGCCATAAGTAATGTTATTTTCGTGCATAAGTTACTTATTTAAAATATAGGTTTATATGCATAAATTCAGAAAATATTACTGTATGTAGGCCTATTAATTATTTCAATTACTTTCGGGATATTTATATACGGTATTATATTTTCAAATGTTAAATTAATAATTAGAAGATCACGGCATCGCAGAATTAACCGCATTGTTGACAAATAACGTCAGGGTCTACATCTACTTGAAACAATTTGATACTGTAACATGAAATTCGCAGACTCCTACCTGACCGAAGAGCCAGTAATTACTGCTCAAGAAACTGCGACGTCATCTGCCGGCAGTATAATTAGTGGTTTTACTTGAAGCGGCAAAATTGCAGCATACCCTCAATACTTACCTGCACTTTTCCTGGCTCTTAAACCACCATGTGTTACACGTAGTGTAATCACCGCTCGTGACTTGCCGCATTTGCACTTTTGTGCAAAATAGCTGAAAAAAAAACTGTCTGAAAATAAGGCCCAATATGGCGTCATTCGTCACGTGTGAAGGCAACGTGGTCACATTTTTTTTTTCTTTTCGAAAGTCTTTTTTGAGGAGGGTGGGGGAAGGGAGGGGTTGGGTGGGGGGGGGGGGGATAAAAACCTCATCTCCAGGGGTTTATTTTCTCAGTTGAGGTAGCCTTCACGGTGGTGAGTGACAGTAATAGAGCCCAGCTGGATGACGGCAGCCTACAGAGCCTCCCCATGTCATTTTTGTGCTAGCGGGGGCCATCAATCACCCTCACACCGCCTGCTCTGCTCACAAACAGCCTGCTGACACGCCATTGACGTGCCAAGGGAAAGGGAAAGATGTGATGATGGTTTGGGAGGGGAGAGAAGAGGAGGAAGTGGGCTTGGAAATAACGACTTGGGCTAGATCGTTAATCGATACTATCGTAGGTTGGATGGAAAACGTTGCTTCATGCAAGGTTAATTGGGGGGTTTTGCACCTAGTACTTGTGTAAAATAGGTAAGTTGACAACAGATGGCGGTAGCTGCTTTCTGGCGATGCTCCCGCCATCTTTTGCTGCTGGTGACACTTTCAAACCTGCTGATAGAACCGAATTGCATAGATTGGCAGGAAGCGAAATAAGAAAAACTAGGCACCAACTTGCCAAAATTTGGCAAAAAATTTGGCAAAAGTGCGAAAGTGGAGAGAAAAAAGAACCCGCAGCATTATCGAAGCGGACACCCGACAGTGACGTGTAAAAGTATAAGCGAGTCGCGGCCCAGGAGGTGGCGCCCAAAGGCGGAAATGGGAATTCCGTGGAGGTCCCAGAATCTGCGTTTTTGAGTTTTTTTTTACATTTCACAAAGTCCCTGGCCACTTTTTCAAAAAATAAAAGTTTATTGCACATGTAGAAAACGCGAGCAAAATTCAGAGACCACTCCCAACTCTGTAGGCCCTACGGTGCCCAGGAGTATCCATCACACTCGGGTATTAATAATATAGAATATGTAGGAGATATTATTAAAACAAAACCATTAATATGAATAAATTTGTTATAAGTCTGCATATACTGTATTATTTTGATTCAAATACTGTTTATTTATTTTTAACAATAAATTATATTTAATTATATAGTGTTTATATATTTTATCAATAAAATTTATTTTATTATATATTTCATCAATAAAATTTTATTAAATATTTTATTGATAAATTTATATTAAATATTTTATTAATAAAATTTTATTATATATTTCATTAATAAAATTTTTATTATATATTTCATTAATAAAATTGTTATTATATATTTATTAATAAAATTTTTATCGTATATTTTATAAATAAAATTTTCATCGTATATTTTATTAATAAAATTGATTTTATTAGCCTGTATATTTTATTTCATACCGTAATAAAAATGACTAAAAATATAGCAAAACCATTTTGTACGTAAAATTGTAACAATGTATTGATGGCGGTGGACTGCTATCGCCATCTGTGTTGGCCTGAGTGACACCACCAAATCTGTGGCATTTGCCAAACAGACACAACATTGTAAGTATAAATGGGCACCATCTGCAGCCAGTCCTTCGCTCACAAAGACCGCCTTGAGCCCCCCAGCACCAGTAATAGGCCCTGTCCTCCCGACTTCCAAAAGAAATGTGAGTCCGGTGTGACACTTTGCCTTGCTTGAAACCATCTCCATCATTGGTGGTCCCCATCAGCGTCACATTCCACAATGAATAACGGCTGGGTCATCGACTCCCAATTCGTGTCGGCGGCCTTTTTCAAAAGCAACCAGAGAAAGAAATTGGGCCAGTTGATTTTTGTTATACCGACACTCACAGGGACCCACGGTTTTGGAACAACCTGGCTTCTTTTACCGTCTGATTTACAAGGCGTCAAACAGGATTCTAGCTCCTCTTTTTTTTTGTCTATGGGGTAAAACCCAAAATGTGTGTTTTTTTCTGTTTCTTCTGGTCTGGTGGTTTGCAGCATGACAACCTCGCACCTGCCTTTTTTGTGGCATCACCTGTGTGGTCCGGTAATTAGCCCGCTCCTTTTCCTGGCGTCCATTTCGCCACGTCACTCTTCGCCTAGTCATCAGCTGACATCAGCTGGCAGGGGGAATAAGCCGGCTCCTGCTAACAGGTTGACAACCAAGAAGCCAAAATCGCATGCTTTTACATCAAGTACCTCAAAACCAGTATAGATACAAGTTTAAAATAATTTATTAGCTAGCCTCTACCTGGGCTGCTACACGACCGACTAGCCTTCCTACCAGCCATCTCTTGGAAATTTTTCATCAGAATTATGTAATACCTGCCAGATTTCTCCTGCTTATTTAACAAAAAAAAACGCGCGTAAGACAAGTAGTTTCACTTTCATGATCCACAACTTCTATCAACCCAAATCATCAGACCACAAAACTACTTCACTTTTTGCGACCACCACATTAACTCCTAGTCGGATGTAAATCGCTCCTCAAAGTCATGTCTCCCTACAATTGACGTCAAGGCGGGATATTGTTTACCCCCTGCCCAATCCCAAATTATGGAAACCTGAATGACAAATACTCGCACCCTTACAAAAAAACTACCGCTAGATAATTTACGACCCGATAAAATCTAGGTAATAGATGATGATTATCCACTGACAAGCCGACGTTACTATTTTCCATGCCAAGATGACGTGGAGATTTCCTTTCACTCGGGGGGGTGGAGTTACTGCCTTTTATGCAAATGGAGAAACCTGGTTAGAAAATGCCAATTCCTATTCCCTTTTATCTGGCAGCCATATCAACCTACCTAGCCCTTATAACTTTTTACAAGTAGACTGTCAATCATAGTGGCCTAGAATTTAAGACAGATAATATACAACTGTTGCGAAGGTTCTGACAGGTTTATAATATAAGGTGCGGGGTTCAGAAAGAAAACGAGCGGCATTTATTATTGGCGGAGAATGATGGATTTAAGACTTAATAACCCAGGGGGTGGGGGAGGGGGGGCAAGTGCTGTGAGAGGCCCCTAGCTAGTCGAATAGAAGGGGGGGTGCTCCCTTAACTAATTTGTTTTGATTTATGCTGTCAGGATGAGGAACAAGCCGTGCTGGTTTTGCACGTAAGGTTTACGTACAGTCAGAATCTGGTTTGGAACCGTTTTCTTAGAAACCGGTCTGCTTGACAGCCGTCATTCGTCATTATCACCTGGGAGGATCGACGGCTCTGTTGCACGTCAGTTAGTGTCAGGTGGTTCTTAGACGCTTCCTGAACATATACATGGTGATCCAACTGTTTATTGGCACTAAGTTGATTATTATCTGTTATTTTTTTATTGCTATCAAAAGAAATGGCTTACTCTAACAATTTTGAAGCCTATCGAAAATATTAGCTATATTTACTGCAAGTTACTTTTGATAGCCATCAAAATTATTAGCCACTTATTTTATCATCTATTTTGGCGGTTATCGAAAGTACTGCAGTAGCTATTTAATTTGACTATTTTTATAGCCAGCAAAAGTATTAGCTGCTTATTTGTAGCAGTTATTGTTTGACACATTAGCAGCTGGTTATCAAAAGTAGTTGCTACTTATTTTAACGCTTAGTTTTGATAACCAGCAAAATATTAAATTCTTGTTTTAGCAGTTGTTTTTAGTTCTCAAATGTGGTGGATGCAATGTGTATACAGCAGGGTTTGCCAAATCGACGAAATATAGTGGCGGAAGCCTAATTTGACATGGCTATTGAGTTGATGTGCGGGAGGGTGACGTGCCAACCGTCGAAAGAATTAGGTTTGTCAGGCGTCCTTGTTGGTTGTTTACCGCCGTCTTAAATCATGCTTGTCGAATATATAACATTTTAGCCACACAAAAAAAACACGTTTCTGAAAACAAGACTGGTTTAGATAGCATGGCAGATTAAACCTCGCGTCTGATTTGAATTCGTTCCGGCCGAGTAAATGAGAAGTTCCCGGAAAATGACACGGAGCAGATGACAGTTTGACCAACTGGCCCCGTGGGCCAGGTTTTCTAGGGAGGACGAGTCAGCTAATTGGAACGACAGCCATTACTTATTGCCTTGGCGTGGGAACTGATATATGAGCAGCCTTCCTGTTTTCTGGTTGGAAAAGAGTGGAATGGGGAGGGGGGAGGGAGTTGCCTAATGATTTCTTTTTCCGGATGAAAAATGTCCATTGGGCAAGCCTACGACATGGACTGTTAGGTTCTGGTTTTATGGCCGGGTAAGGTGAGTTAACTCGGCCACACATTGAACTCTCCATTATTTCAACTGGGCTGACAACACCAGGCCTGATTGGATGCCATGTTGGATTGTTGGCAGCCATCTTGGATCTGACTGTCAGCCATTTTGACCATCTTCAACCTTTGCATATCCGGTTTGCATTTACAATCCTGAATAAGCCTACGAAAGTCCCAGTTTGTGTCATCTAGTAGTACCTGTACATGTCAACATGGCGGCCATTTTGGATCCAGTTGACTCACAAGGACCGAACCTGTCCCTCCCCATGGGTTTTATCTATCTCTCCGCCGTGAAACGATAATGACACTGTAACCCATTGATTAGTAATGGTCAAACATGACTGGGAGCAAAAGAACCTGCGACCACAAATCACCTTAATTGCCAGCACCACACACTATAAACGAGGGTGTCGGTTGTGGGAGGGAATGACATACCCCCCCGTTTCACATCTAGTATATCGCCTGCCTAACACGGGCCTCCCCACGTCCATTACAGTTATTGGCTCTCTGCTAGAAAGAGATTAGATAAGAGAGGGGGGTCCTGGGCTATAACTGTCTATGCAACGATTGATCCCTGCACCGACATGTCTTGGTGACCGTGTGTCCCCCTGGCGGCGACTGATCCAAGCGGAGGTGCAGAATGTGCCTTCCGCAGCTGGGGCGGCTGAACGTCAATGGAACAGACGTAGTGGAAAACGCGGGGTGGATTGGCGGGGGCTTGACGCGTCATGATGAATGGGCGGGAAGGGCTTGTGTGCCCCTGTGACGACCGGCGGGGGACCCTGTCACAGGATGATCTTTCCAAGGGACCGGTCGAGTGGACCGATCGATGCCGGACATCTTGAAGGTTGTCGCCCTCTACGGTTTGACAGGACACTGAGGACAGTACAGTCACTTCCAGGAGTAAAGTAGCAGACCTGAAGCTCAAATTAGCCTCCAAGACAGGCGCTTCTATAGAGGAGTAGAGGCGCTTATACAGAAGGAGTAGAGGCACTTATACAGAGAAGTAGAGGCGTTTATACAGAGAAGTAGAGGCGCTTATTCAGAGGAGCAGAGGCGCTTATACAGAGGAGTAGAGGAGCTCCTATCTTTGCAGGAGTGCCTTTGTTGGAGGCTATTTTGAGCGTCATGTCTGTTACCCTTGCTGTTACCTTACTCCTGAAAGTGACTGTACCTGCCGCGTCAAGACCTGGCCGGAAAGAACCGTCTCCTGGAACCTCCATATTTTTCCATCAACCGATTTCACCCTGGGGTCCCTGTGGTTAGGCCCGTGCATGGGCAGACTCGGTGGTTCTTTCCGGTAGCTGTGAACAGGCACGTTTCCTAGACTAATGAGAAACGTGTTGCGGCCTAGACAAGCCTCGTTATTGCGTGCACTACTGCCCTGAGGGGATGAGATCAAGCCCGTACTTCCTCCACTTTTTGACCAAACTATCATCGTACAGGAAACGTCTCCTTTGCTCGGCATTTCATAAATACGCTGATTACGTACCCTCAGATGTTCCGGCGGTGTGGATAACACAATAGGCCGAGTGTGAAGCTATAAATCCTTACCTGGTGTGGGAAGGTCGAAGCCAGTCTTACAAGTCGACTGGAAACAAGATTGTGGTCATTAAGGTTTCAATAAATTTGCAATGAGACACGGTACACAAAATATGACCGGTCCAAAGACTTCCGCGTCGATTGAAAAGTCCGGGTGTATTATTCAAAAACTTGGACTTTTATACTCGAAATGAGGTATGCACCTGCCTTGTCTTTACGGCCGGCCATAAACATGGTCCGGAATAGGCAAAAACCCTGCAAAAAAAAATGGCGGCCATGACTGATCTTTTAATTAAGCAAGCACGTCCAGAGGGCAGCACCCCGTGACCCACACCTGACTTGAGCTCCCAGCGATGATAAGCCAACCCTCCCCAATTACCCAGCGTCACTTCTGCATAAAGTCGTGTAAAACAGTCCCGCGATTACGAAAGTGTAACCGCTCCCCCCACCGTAACCGCCATGTTTTTTTTTGGAGGCGCAGTAACGCCAGATTCTGTGCTCTTCAACTGGGCTGTCAGTTGTTTCAACACCCGATTCTTCATGGTTGTTATTACAGACTTTCAGATCGACGTTACCACGACCAGTCGAAGCACGTTTCGGTTGAGAGGGGGGGAGGGGTGACCATTACCAATTTTGCTGTAAAAACATTCTTTTGGAACGGAACACCTCCACCTGCCACCGTGTGTGTCATAAGTGACCACATCCGACCAGAGACACCCCCCAGATCCCCCCCTTAACACCGGATTGGAGCGCCATCCGGTGGTGTTGTCAGTACCCCACGCAACCGCTGGCTTTTCCGACCAATCGGCATCCGCGGGTTTGAATCAGCTGTACCGCTGACGTCGTCTCTTCGACCCCCCCTCCAGACCAGATGGTGAGGCGCTACCATCGTCTTCTGGGCAGGAGGGGGGATCCTCCACTTGTACCCACCACCGCCGAGGGAGTGATGACGACGCCGCCGCGGAAGCACCGCTAGAAACCAGCCACTGGGCTTGGGGGTTGGGATTCAGTGCCGGTTGGCGTGTCGGAGGCTTCGGATCGCTGTTTCGTCGCCCAGCCATGCTCACCTCTAATGCCAACCAGTACCTCCGACCGGAGTACCTCACGCCGTTGCCAACTACGGTAATTAGTGTTTGGGTGTGATATTTTGTGGGGTGTGTAGTGTGCCACGTGCTTTTGTGTGTGTTGTGACGGATCGCTGACAGGTAAGGTCGGACACGTGTTAGGTCAAAGGTGTGACTGTATGTCAACAAGTGGTGCTTGAGATAGTTTTTCGAACATTGTACGAAACATGTGCTAGGTACTTTGTTATATCAAAAATGTCGCTGTCCGGTACACAATATGTGGTAAAACCGGTGTAAATCTGGCATTACATACACTGTTGTTGTTATCACTAAACATTCGGTAGGCTTTGACGGTACTCAACCGGTAATGCAAATTACGTATTTTCCTTACTGCCGACACGAACGTGCAGCGAACATTGCAGTGAGGCATACCGACTGACAAGTCATGCGATGTAATTTGCAATTAATTATATGGTAAAAAAGAGGAACATTTTTTCTCACACGCGATGACAACTATGTAGGTACAGTGCAGGGAACCGAGCCTATTGCATAAGATAAACAGTTTGACGCATAAACAAGTGGCTACAAAGTGTCACGCATAGTCTACACACAAATAGACAAGTAAAATTGGTTGTCAGTTTATTTGCAAATATCCGCTTGGTCTAATAAATTATAGTAGTTTTCAATTATGTGCACTACTAAACAAGTGCAAGGTCAAATCTTTGTTTTGTACTTCATGATCGTGAATAGGAAAATCCTGGCTTGATAGCTCTTTATTGTTAGGATTTCACCCAGAAATATAGCAGAAAAAATATTATAAATGGTGTAAATAACTCCGCGGACTTTGTGGATTTATCAATTATTGTTAGGGAATAGTTCATGTAAAATTGTAGTTCTGTATAATATTTACGCCAATAGCAAAAAAATAGTTCCCACATTTTTTATATTATAAAAAAATATCTGACATCTCCCTGTACATTAAGACCAACTGGTCGCGATTCTGAATATTCCCACACATATCTGATGCAAATCCGCGCTTCCTGTGGCAACCAACATTGTAACAGTCTCCAAACATGCGATCCGCCACCTCCGGCCACCTCTATCTTATTATCAGCTATATAACTATAAAAAAACGCACTATTTCGTGCGTTACCCAATCACTTTTCTTCTTCAAACTTGGGTGTCGCCTTCATCCTTGAAATATTCTAATTAGTCACGGAGCATAAAGTATTTGGTAGAATTGGACTCGTAAATCACTCTCCCCGCCTCTTAGCGCTGCTGGAGGTGGGAGTAAAAGGGGTGGCTGCGAGGAATTATTATTAAACGTCGCGCTTAAAATATGGCGACGATAAAACCAGGGAAAAGGGATTTCCATTGTTTGCCTCCGATTGTAGATGGCGCGTCACTCTATTTTCATTTTAAACTTTTTGGAAGCCCCCGCAAAAAAAATTATTATTGAGGGAGGGGGTAGCCATTTTGGCGGGAGATAAATTCGGTTTGACGAGAAAAGTGCAGCGTTTTACATTGTATCCGCGGCAGTCGGCATGAATAATTCGTCCGACAGCTGACAGAGAAGAAAAGCCGCGATTCCACCTTTTGGGTAGCGGTGATCAATAATTCGCACTTGGGGTTGTGTTGCAAACCGGAATAAGTGCTAATTATCTTGGCGATAGCTTTATCCACTAATTAATCTGGTGGCCCCCCTCGCTTGCAAACAAAGCAGGGATTTTGGTAGGGAGTAAATGGTGCACCCGGGCAATTTGGTGTGGTGACTTATGGGTTGTTCATATGCTTTTTTACAGTTGGATGCAAAGAAAAGTCCGTTGGCATTGTTGGCGCAGACATGTAGCCAGATTGGAGCTGATACTTCGTCCAGCAAGCCGATTATTCCGCCTTTGGAGAAGAAGAAGACGGAGCCGGCAAGGGACAAGATCTCACCGGGGTCATCATCCGGTCCGGACAGGATCAAATCCCATGAGAAGAAAGATGAGGCTGGAGGTGGAGGATCAACGAGCGTGCGGGCGACCAACTCGCCTGAAGAATCGAAGGTTCGAACACCGGTGTCTAAGTCCAGCTCACCGAGTGTGGTCAGCTCACCGTCACCCACCACCCGCGTGAAGACCCCAGCGCCTGACCCAAAGCCTGACCCACCCAGCACCAGCACCACCGTGACCTCATCCAGCACATCCACATCCACATCCAGCAAGCTCGGGTTCAGCACCGTACTAAGCACTAGCGAGCACTCAGCCCTGAAGGACCTTCCACTAGGCACCTTCAAGCCCGGACTACCCGGCCCACTCGGCTACCCCTCATGTCTCTCAGGACATCTACCAGTCGATTCCGGGTTGCCATCAGGTCTTCTGGGGCAGTTAAAACCGGGCCTGAGCCCGTCTCTAGCAGGCCTGAACCCGTACCTGAGCTACGCCAGGCTGAAGACCCCAAGCGGAGGAGAGGCGTTGGTTCCGGTGTGCCGCGACCCGTACTGTACCGGGTGCCAGCTGAACGTGCCTGGTGCGGTGGCGGCCCATATGCTCAAACCCGGTGGGTGTCCCAGCGGCTGCGTGCAGTGTGACCACCAGAAGAATGGGTTCTTGGCCAGTCTGATGCCGGGAATGCCGCCCGGGGCAGCCGCAGCGGCTCTGGCCTACGCGCCCCAGCACTCATTCCTGGGCGGATCACTTCCGTTTGTCTGCAACTGGATCCAGGGCGATGCGTACTGCGGCAAGAGGTTCGGGTCATCCGAGGAGCTCCTGCAGCATCTCAGGTCACACACGAACCTGGCCGCCGCCTCTGATTCCACACCCCTGGCCCTGCTCAACCCTGGCGGGCTGCCCCCGCACCCCTTGCTGCACCGGACATACCCAACCCCGCCGCTCAGCCCTCTCTCAGCCGCTGCCAGGTATCACCCTTACGGCAAACCCGCTGGGATTCCGGGTCTGCCACCCACGTCTCTAGCAGGGTCCATGGGTCTCACGCCCCATCCGGCCATGGCCCCGTATTACTCCCCGTATTCGTTGTACGGGCAGAGACTAGGGGGGAGTGGTCTGCACCCATGAAACTGTCTGAACCGGAGGTATCCACTTCCCTTCTACAGACCCTGAGTGCTGTGCTGATCATTTCATGGCTACCACGAGTTGATGGGGGTGGCCAGTAATGGTGACGTACTGGTGGAGCCACGAGCCGATGGCGGCTAAATATATTGGTGTCACCAGTACCTTACCATTGTACCAATACAAATATGCAAAGTGCGCCTTACATGTTTGGATTGGTACTTTTGATGGTCCATCGTGCGAGGTATCAGCAGTGTGCGGTATGCCACGGACTTGTGCAGTGCAGTGATGAACGTGCCAAGGCAAAACTGAAGACTGTGAACTTTTGAACGGGTGTGTTACTCTAAGCAGTGCAATAGAGAGACAGATAACTAAAAAAATTTAATCTTGAGGCCAGTGTGTCAAATGTAGGCCCCACTTCTCCCCCATGTACAATATTGTACGTAAAACTGTAAGTATGTACATTTTTGTTATGCATCCCAATGGCCATAATGCTATTTCCATTTTGTTTTCGCTGATATTTTTTCCCCCTTCTTATTTGTGTAGTATGAGAACATCACTGATGTTAGGATGTGTTTAGGAACGTGTCTGTGGTGTGGCTTCATATTGAACCCCCCTCATCTTTTACTTGGAAGCAACAAATCCTGACAATCACAGGTTCAGTTCAATGTGGACGGCTGTTTTTTCAAAGACCCAATTTCCGCTGTCTTCGTCATCCCTCTACCCGCCACGTATTGGCTCTGTGTAGATTTAATCGTTCCAACAATTAGTAACCATCCCTCAATGAAATTGTATAAGAAACCTGATGTACTATTATTGTTTCGCCATCCACGACATCCGTGTAATTAAAAATTTGATTTTTTTCTGTTCCAAACGTACACTTTGCTTTTATTTGCATTGTGTATTCAGCATTTGAATAGTACTGTCAGTGGGCAACAATGACTCGACAGTAATTCGATTAATATACTAGGGGAATTTCAGACTATTTGTCTGCCAGATTCTAGCCCTCTATTAGGGGAGACTGTCAACAATATACTGGCACAATGAATGCCAACAATTAAAAATCCCTGAGACGTCAGTACTATTCTAAGGATGAATACATTACACCACCCTTCCAGCACTTCTTCGCATAGCTAGTTTGACACCAGACATTTCCTGGCATCTGTTCCCCCAGTAATTTACCGGACCCCCCAAAAGTTCTCTGGCAACTTGGGGGATCTCCCCTCTGCTGCTTCTTCCTCCCAACAATGGCCGGGCCTCTCTTTTTAGCTATGAGAGCAATTATGGGCAATGACGGATGAATGCAAGTGTGTCGCGGACTTGGGAGCACTTGAACGCGGTGCCAAGACTCCCGGAATGCGGCCAATTAGGCGGCATATTTGCCTCCTCTTGCCAGCCTCTAGGATTGTTTATTGTTGCCACCCCCTCTCTGAAGACAAAAAGCCTTATGCTTTCCGCATAAGTTAATTAACTCGGTCGGCAATTAAGAATAATTTTCCTTCCTGTTGGGTGAAGATGAACACTGAGCCAACATGGCGTCAGCTGTCACGTCTCTCTCATTGGCTGATTAGACCTGGCGTAATTGGTCAGTAAATCACGCCCCTGGTGGCTACCGGCTGAAGCTTGAGATTGCTCAAAGTCGTCGTCAGATGATGCTTTTCACAGGTGTTTCAACAGGAAGGAAGCGTTGCACCAAGGCTAGGAAATATTTTTCGGATGGAAAATGGGCAGAAAAATTGACAACTGTTTTTTCCGTCACAATTGGGAGGAAAAATTAATTTTGATACGATATTGTTGATAACAATTTTCCCCCATTTTTACTTAAATTAAAAAATTATTATCAATTACTTAATTACAGTTTACACCAAAGCTAGGAAACAATTTACGGCCGGAAATGATTGAATTCCGGAAAATTGAGAACTTTTTTCCATTAGAATTGGGAGGAAAAATTAATTTTAATATGGTTTTGTTGATAACCAATTTTCCCATTTTTACTTCAAAAATACCAACGGTAATAATATAATTAACTCTACACAAAATATTTTATTCATTTTATTGTATTCATTACTTATTTTAATTCATTTCATGATTCATTACTTATTTTAATTCATTTCATGATTCATTACTTATTTTAATTCATTTCATGATTCGTTACTTATTTTAATTCATTTCATGATTCATTGCTTATTTTAATTCATTTCATGATTCAGCATTGCTTATTTTAATTCATTTCATGATTCATTGCTTATTTTAATTCATTTCATGATTCATTCTTAGTTGACAACTTGACATTTTCTGCCAACTATTACTGGTCATGGTGAACTTCCTGGAGAGAAGCCATATTTCTCATGACCAAGGTAGCTCTCCGGAGAGAAGCGTTTTCTCACATCAACCCGAAAAACTTTTCCCCCAAAAAAGTAAATTTTCCAGAGCCATGGCCCCGTAGGAACAACGACGGATTTATATCCGCCACGCTTCATCCATCACCGTTGTTCACACCGTAATCGCAAAACTAGTTGCATTACACCGCAGCCGCCATGAATAAATGGTCTTTAGCCACGGAGGATTCATGGCGTCAAGAAATCTGTTTTGTTTCACGCCGACATAGGAGAGACGCATAGACACAAAAAAAATATGGCTTTCTTTTGTTATCCGTAAAACACCGCGGGACAGCTCTCGAACCCAATTCGACTCGGTTTCTTGATCTCGCCCACTTTGGACAAAAGACTCGGAGGACACATTTCTGTCACACACTGAAGGGCGTATAAACTTAGGGCGAATTGACTGCGGTTTTAGCCATCCTTGAAGGGGATCTCATGTAATAATGTAATTATGATTCTAATCGGGGTGTATTCACATGCCTGTCGCTATGACTCGATCAAACTAGCTAGAAACGACCCAAAAAAATTGACAACATAATAAGACAAAACTTCACATGCTAGTTAGTGTGTGTACGTCATTCTCATGTCTGTCAGCACGCATAACACACAATGCAATGCTGAAAAATTCGGGACGTTTTTAAAATGCAAGGTGGCAGGCACGTGAAACGTAATTAATACTTCTAACAGGCAGTTAATAAAATAAAAAAAAATTAAAAAAACTTTCTCTTCCCTATTCCCACCCACTTTGAAATATCCATGGGCGCCATATTTTTTGTATGTTTTTCCAAGGTCTGACTTAACACGCTAACTTCACATTTTGTATAGAATAAAAAGGTAGATGATTGATGCATTTTTTTTTAGTTTTTTAAAAAATTTACAGTTGCTTGCCAACCCACTGCCACCGGCTGTCATCTGCGCACGCATTTGAATTATTGACACCTACTGTTGGCACCAATGATGCCAAGCATCTCCGCCATTTTGCCGCCGCATCGACTCCAAAAAACGCATTTTGGCTCCCAATTTAACAGCCGATTAGGATCCACCCCTGCATGTAGATCACATATGCCTTACCGCGCCTCATACAAGGGTTTGGCAGCCCCCAAAAAACATCGGGGACTTCAGGACAACCTGCGGGTGACAGCTTGGGCCACACGTTTCCAACACAGGCCTTTATTTACGCCCAGCCCTCCGGATGAATAATTTACGCAGCCCGAGGTAGGGCGCATAAAATTCAAGTAGTTATTACGGTGTTGCATGTCATGTCGTTGTTTAGTACCAGCCAGAGGTCCAGTTGGGTTCCGGAAAAAGGGCGTCCTAACTCCACCCCTTTGGCACGCCATTTTGACTACCCAAGGTACTGATGCCTTCATAATTTTTTTACACATGGACTTGAGAAGAGATGGAACGCCCACTATCACACATAGATGGCGCGGACAAACAGCGGTTGGAAATAACACAATTTTGTAGCCGGGGAAAAAAATGGGTGTGATAAAAATAACTGGAAAGAAAGGGGCGTTGAAGCAGAGTCGTCCCTGGAAAGCCCCCTCGACTGGGGCTGATGGACGTGAACCGCTCTCTGGAGACCCAATGTCAATTACTGCTTTCGACAGGTCAATATGGACGCAGAAGTCACCGCACAAGTGGCCAGCACTTGCCGCCTTTCTGATTTATAACAGGCAGTAGGGTGGGGAGAGGAGGAGGAAACCCATGGGGGAAAAAGAGCTCGCCAGTTGTTATATCCGGGGAGAAAAATGGGATGCTGCCAGGCTTATGTTCCCATCTACAATGGTCTTTACTGGGAGGGAAGTCTGCCTTCATTTTAGGTTTGGGTTAACTGACTGTAGAGGGGTCGTCCATGGACAGTTGCAAATAGCATTAAATATCAATAAGCCGCCATGTCGTGCCGCAGACCTTCCCAAAGTCGTTACAACGGCAGTCGATGTCTTAATAATTAAATAAACAATTGAAATGTATAAAATAAGAGGATTAAACATGGCTTCTTATTCCTTATTAATATTATATGAGGGTTGGAAATAAGGAGGTTTTCATACTAGCCGCTATACGTTGAGTTTTCATAGCCGTTACTTTGAAGCAGCTCCCGGACACTTCCCCTACAATCTTATCTTATCGCCTGCCGGGGCGTTTTGCATGAGGTGCTCACCTGAGAGCGCCATAAGACCTTTCACGGCGTATTATGTGGCGACCCTACCGTACTACGCTGAACTTTATTAAGTACAAAAGGGAAGCGCTACATTGGGGGACTCAATATGGTCGCCGGCGGCCATGTTGGGCCCGCATGTAGCGACTTCTTTTCTACCTTAGTTCAGCGTAGTCCGGTAGGGTCGCCACATAATAGTGCAATGAAAAGCTGTCTCATAGCGCTCTCAAGTGAGCACCTCATGCAAAACGCCCCGGCAGGCGATAAGAGGGAGTGTCCAGACCTTAGTATTCTAAGACCATGCTTTGAAGGTATCAGTATCCGCCATCTTCTTATGAATATTGAGGGTTGGACCGAAGCAGGTTGGTGTAGGGGGTTAAGGAGTCCGACTGCTAATCGGGAGGTCCCGGGTTCGAATCCCGGGGCCGGCAACCCTGACCGTGGTTTTCTGTGATTTCCCACGGTCCTCCCAGGATAATTCTGGGGTTGTTTCCGTATAATAGGCCACAGCCGCTTCCTTCTTTCCCTATCCTTGCCCCCATCCAATGGTGGTATTCCACCCCCCTAATGGAGCGCCGATTCTTCCAACGGGGTATTTTAAAAAAATAAAACAATATTGAGGGTTGGAAATAAGGAGGTTTTCAGACTAGCAGCTACGTTGAGTTTTCATAACCGTTACTTTGAGTAGGCCCTATTTCATAGCCGTTTGAGTATTTCTTGGCGTTACTTCAGTTGAGTATTTCATAGCCGTTACTTTGAAGGGATCAGTATCCGCCATCTGCAAATTGACCCACACTGCAATGGGTGGGCCAAAAAGGGCCCGTCTTTTCCTCTCGGCTTGGAAGAGGCTGTAAATCCCGAAGAAGTAAGGAGAACTCTCTGGGTCTCCTCCATTACCCAGCTTTCTGGGAAATTTACGTCACTTAAGGCCAAGGAGCGGTGAGTGCCAGGAAAGGGTCAGCAGTGTGCGTGGGCCCCCGTTACCCCCTGCCTCTCTCTTTCTCCATTTTATAGATGTGCACCTTCCTAGTGAATCAGAGCCAAAATTTTCTTTTTCTTTTTTCTTTTTCAAACCCAGAGGAAAACCCCCTTCCCTTACCAAGAGAGGAGCCCGTAACTTCTGGATTTTCGCGGCGGGGCCCGAAAGGAAGTGTCGCCCGTTCGGAATGTATGGCGTTTATGTAATGGGGATGGTGAGAAGTGGGAGGGGAGCTCCGATGCAGAGTCCGTCAAGCTTGCCAAACGGTTGTCGACGTCGTAAATAACCCTGAGGGGGTAGGTCTGCTTGTTACCAAAAGGGAGGAAAAGCCAACTACATATCAAAGCGTCTGGCAACCGTGCCTCATTTCTGTTAACGGTTGTAATCTGGATGTATGGCTAGTCTTGGAAGGTGAAGCGACCGCCAGTTGTCGCCACTGTCACTCATTTGGATGCCAGCCAAGGGCATGACCATTGACATTTTACTTTCAATTCTGTATACAGGGTGTCTAAACTTTTTTGTCTGAACAGTTATAGGAAAAGCCTATGTATCTTCTAGCTGTGTAGCCAGAATATGCCATGGCACATCCCTCAACTGATAAAGCCAGGGAAGCATCACTGGTTGCAAGTCACTGCTAAAAAATAAGCAGCTTAGTGCAATATTTCCGATAATTGTTCGGACAAAGAAGTTGAGACACCCCGTGTAGTTGACTCCGGATATAACAGAATTCAAGGAAAATATGTTGTAGCCAAATCGCCCATTCTGCAACGAATACACATGCTTTCTGATTTCCATATGCTTATAATACACACTACTGAATTTATTTACGAAATTATCTACAAAAATGCAAAATTAGCTCACCCGTAAATTAGGCAGTCCCACAAATATACGTAGTTTTCTTCTTCCGTCTACTTTTGGCCAAATATACCAGAAAATGTATAATTTTGAGTAACTTCGATCAGTGACAGATGCAAAAATCACCCCCCTCAGTATTCCCTGCCTTCCTGCGAGTGGGAAAGGAAGTTGAATAATCAGAAACAGCATATTTTCCCTTCAATGGGCCAAAAAAATTGCCTCTTATAGCCGAGATGAGGTGCAATATTAGTCTAGTTATATCAGGAATAAAAATACACAGGGCCTTTCGAGTCAGTTATAACCGATGCTGTTATATTCGGAGTCAACTGTATCTGATTAATTAAACCATATAATCGGAAAACGGGTTATGTGACAGCGACGAGTAGCTCTGCGCCAAGTGTAACGTTTCAATTTTCTTATAAATATCACCCATATAAATTAATTAACTAATGATTTCTCAGGCATTTCCAACTGATAGTACTAGGCATATGAAGAAACAGTTAGCACAATAGCATCCTGGCTAGTTCCCAACAGAGGTAGAAATCCAGGCTGGCATGGGAAGGAAGCGAGAGGCGTCCCTCTCCTCACGAATTGGATTAAAGTCTCAACGCTGATATCTGGAGGATCAACTGCTATCGACGCTGATTCAATTAACAAGTGGTCTGCTGTCTATTGGGGGAGGGGGGGGGGGGGTAGTTCCCCTCCTCCCAGGCCTGCCAACCGCCTCCCACTGCATCCTAGACAGATGTGTGCGGTTGGAAACAAGGCCTAGGGCGCCGGCTAAATGCCCCGCGCGCCCTCTAAGCCTCCCTGTTTTATGCCAAGATCCCCACTTGTTTATGGTAATGCTGCAAGACAACTGGCCAGATTACCCAGGATTCTGTTTTCACGCGCCAGATTAAATAAGGGGTATTACAAAACGCGCCGGGGCTTCCCCTTCCAGATCCTAGTGTTTTTTTGGGTTTTTTTTTTTAAGTTTCTTTTTTGACTGGTTGAGATGGCCTGTCGAATCAAGATCACTGGGAATTTCCCCAGGGTTTGATGGTATCGACAGCAGTGCCTGCCACTGGGTTGAGTGATGGGGGATGTTGCTCTTTTTATGATGTGAAGTAATCCTGGCATTAAGCTGTCTGTGTACATGACGTCTTCTCAACCTCTCATTTTTTTTACAAGAGTGACTATTCAATATTCAACATGCTAATGGCAGCAGACCAGTATCGATAGAAATTATTTTTAGCATTTAAATTTATTGTTATTATTATTCGTACTATGGGGCACCAATTCTTTATCCTGGTATTGAAGCAACCCTTCACACACACACTTCTTCACCGTAGGGCCTGTGCGAAGGGTTGCTTCAAGATCAGGATAAAGTGGCCAGAATTTGAACCCCTCATACATAGCCTCAATCTGATCGCTGTATACACTACCCAAGTACCTTTCTCAACACAAATGGCCCGGACGTGACGTATGGGAGACACTCAAAATCGGGCCATTTCTGGCCAATATACTCCGGTAATTTTGAATTGAATAGTCCAATAAGAGAGAGGTCTGGATTTCCGGAATGCCAACACCTAAGTCCACTGGACCCCCACCAGAGGTCGAAAAACTAGTCCTTATCTTTCCAAATCTAATTAACCCGGCCGAACATTATATGAGGACATATAACCGGAGCTAGAACTCCCATCAGAGCCCCAGGTTATGCCATGCGTCATATACGACACCAGTAGTAAAATCCCTCTATTGCATGTAGTAATGCACGCAGTAAAACCTGCATAACAGGCAACTTCTGAATAGAATTCTTACGGCCCGCTGCAGTTTTATGACTTAGCAGCGTTTTATTACCATACACAAAACGTGGTTGCGGAAACAACCTCCCCCTTTCCAACATCAACATGTGTTAATTTTTGTAACGCTCGACCATTGTTGGCCGTCCAATTTGGAACATACCTCCCTCGAGAGGGGTAGGCAATGGGGGTAAAACTTTTGCTCTCTTGACCATAGAAAAAAAATGGCCAAGATTCGCCATCAAGACACACACAGTTGGCTCGTGATTGTTCCGCCCAGATGCTTCCCTTTTTGCCCATCTAAAGCTTGTTTCCGACTCTTTGTAGCTTTTCCCTGCCTGTCCTCTCTAACCACCAAAAGAGGGCCCGAAGCCACACAAAAAAATCAGCAGTCCCATCTTTGTCCCTGTCGGGTTTACCTAACCGGAATAATCGGTTAGTTTCGCCGCCTTTCCATGCTGTTAGCGAGAAAAATTCACACGCAGTCGACCAGATGGCGTGTGGAAGGTACGGCCATCTACCGGCCGTTTTCAAGCGAAGAGACATCTAGCGACCGTTTGGCAACTCTGGCTGTCATGGCCTCTGAGGAGCTTCGTCTGTTGCAGGCTGGATGGGCATCGACAGCTCGGCTTGCCAAGTGTCGGCTGCCTGTCGCCGACTTTGACGCCGCCGCCTTTGATTTTGCAGCCTGCTCCTTCCCCCTCCCAAATTGACGCCCAAGACGCCCGCCCGAGGCAGACGGACAGCAGGCCTAATTAAATTCGTCCCCGCGACAACCCCCCGCCATTTGCTCCCGTCGGCCGTCATGTCACTTTTCCAGCCAAGGTTCTAACCCTATATGCTAAGACGGCCTGAAAGGAAAAGAGCCAGCCGGAGGGGGTGGGTTCTTAAGACGCTTTTTCGAGGTCTACTATACGTGACACGTCGGGACTGCGGTACTGCCGCAAAAGTGACGTCACACACCGGTGAAATATTTGCACATGCAGGGGGTTCAGGATTCTATTCAGAGGACCACTCACGAGCTGACCTACCTGAAACAGGTTCTAAGCTAAATATTTGTATTAATGCATTTGAATTTAAATTTTTATAGTATGTCATTTATTTCACGGTTTATACATTTTATTGTGTTCTAAATATGCGTGCAAGGTTTAATTTTAATCGTAGTACAGTATTTATGAATCAGGTCATATACATACAGATGTTTCAACAAATAAATAATTCATATAACTTACAAATGCCTTTTGAAATAAAATTTAAACGCAATGATCACATACGCGTATATAAATAAAATGTAAGTAAATATTAACAATATTACATATTTTATTGACATACAATATTGACAATACAATTCTTGTAATTATTACAAGAATTAGCAACTAAATGAGTCACACACAAATCGTTCAATAACAAAATAATTCAAAGCGATAATTATTAATATTAATAATAAATTCATATGGGCAGTTAACGCAAGAAATGTCGGAATGTATATCACAAATTAAATAAGACGTAAATTAAACATAAAATATCAATACATTGTAATTCAAGAATAGACCAATAATATTTTCTTAATTTCATGAGTTCAACAACATAGACTCATAGAAGAGGCCATAATGACTCCCTAAATAACCCTGGTCGGCACGTGCCCCCAACCGTAAGCAGGTATGTGCCAATAAATCATTGTTTCAGAACCACACACGGTGCTGATTTTCTAACACTGTTTTCATGACTTATGACAAGGCTCACGTACACCCTGCCTCCACCACAAAAACCAGAAGAAGAGAACAGCCATAATTCCTCTTCTCTTCCCCCCCCCCCC